>BPLR01015544.1:0-65641 GCA_021605095.1 Caerostris extrusa
TATTTTCAAACAATGATGATGGACAAAGGATGCTTTCTCGAATACTTGAGGAGAATGCATGAAGAAGTTAATAATAAGTTAGGATATAGTTCTTTTTTAGAATATTTAGGATTTTTTTTTTTTTTTTTTTTTTTGAGATTCATAAAATTATTAATATGACGTATTTTCTAAATTTTTCTTCTACAAATGGCACTTCTGTCCATGGAGGTAATGCAAGTTACAAATTCTCAGGATGTGTATTTTCAATTTAGAATAATTGTTCTAAAAAATGGATCTGATATAATTAAAACAAAACATATAGTTTGTTTTGGTTACAACCTTCGAAAAGAATGATTAAGTTGCTTATCCGGAACTGCTAAACCCAACCACTATATTCTAAATCCTTTAAGTTACTATAACTTCAAACTATATTAATATAAATACAATTTTTTTTTCTTTCTCAGACAATATATTTTGGTATGTTCAATTTATGCACAGGTTGCAAATCAATAGATGTAATTTGCCTATTGTTCCAAAAACGCATTATCTTTTTCCACCCCATTTATTGCCCCACTTTGCATCAAGCTTTTACGATTGAAGTTCTTTAAAAACTCAAATTATTACTAAATTAAATCTCAAAACTTGAAAACATCTCACAAAAAAATAAAAAAATAAGATACCGTAAGATAAGTAGAAACAGAATAATGCAGATAAAACATTTAATCGAAAAAATTGTTTAAATAAACCACCTTAACTGACTTAATCTGAGTCTGAATCTCTGTATCCATGCCTATAATACTATGATGAAAAATACTGAACTAATGTTGATAAAAAGTACAACAATATACATTGCTTCAAATTTCTTGAATGGCCCCATGTAAAAATGTACATTTGTAATGTCTGACTTTTTTTTTTGCAGATGCACATATAATTATATCTGAAATCAAGTTTATATTTTAACAAAAGATTTCTTTACTCTAACACAATTATTCTTTGGTATACCATAAGTTTGTTTAGTGTTATGAAACTCTTGTCGTTTTTTATCCACCTTTCATATCTTTAATTTCTCTTAAACAAACTTTACACAACTAATTATTTGATTAATTCTGGACAGAACTTTCCAATAATGTTTATGTAAAAACTCTTTCTGTTTATCTTTCTCGTAATTAAATCCAATAGTAATACAATTAACTAATATATACAATAACAACTTTATCATTTTTTTCTTGTTTAAAAACAGTTATGTTTGGAAATTTCTAAATTAATTTTCTTATAAATAGAATTACGACGAAACAATGTCAGACTTCAAATAGTTATTTAAATGATTTTAATAAATTTTGGCAATGTTAAACTCACACACGTATTGAGGTCACAACATGGAATAACCATTCATCTAATTTTTACCGAGCTCCGGCTTTGTATAGTGAAATCGGATAAACCATGAATCCCAGTCCGTTATCGAGTTAACATAAACGCGCTAAAACCATGCATGTATTTGATTAGAATTGAGTATAATTTGACTACCAAGTTATCGGTGTTAACTGTCATTCGAAAGGCTACCTTAACTTCCCAAGTATTGATGCAATGCATTAACATTCTCAAAGTAAATTACACTACTGGATACAATTCCGAAATAATATATGTTACTGATATACTTCAGAACTAATTTATAAATGAGAATGCCATTAAACATAAATTAATTGTTCTAACAAACCATTTTAAATTCTAACCAAAATTGATTAAATTTAATGAATAGTGCTTCAAAAATTCTGGTTTACTACATAGATTTTACCTCATTTATTTATTGTTAAGATTATATTACTAAAAGAACTAAATAAAATTATTGAAAGATATGAATTAAAATATACATTATATCATTTTTTTCACACATATTAGCATGTTTATAATGACAACAAAAATACAGAAATTAATTTTTTTAAAAGGAAGTTAAATTTTAAATATTTTTCAATTTATCAAAACTATTGTCGACAATTAATCAGAATTGTTTTATTTTTATTATAATAATTCCAAAGTTAAAAATAATTCCAAAGTTAACTTATTTATTTTAATTAAAAAAACGTTTTTGAAGAAATTCAATAAAGTTATTATCAAACAATATTTTAAAAAGCCAACAATCTGAGGTTTTTAATTTAATCATTTAACAAAGTGTGAAAGTACATTTTTAATATACAGTTTTTACATATATTTTTTATTTTTTTGCATATTTTTACAATATTTTTAGCATGCATTTTTTAATATTTGTTACTAGATATTTTTAAAAGAATGAATGAATAAATTTATTAAATATAATATTAACACAAGTAAAATCACTTTGCCATTTAAGTCACATATGAGGAATAAATGTATTAAAAAGCAAATATTTTCATCATGCTTTAAAACCAAAAAAATGCGGTGAGCAATATGTCCTTAAATACTTGTACATTATTATAAAATTTGCTACAGAAGAAACTAACATCTAATACCAAAGATTTTTAAAAACACATTAAATATCTCATTAAATATTCCACCGCACGACTATTTACAGTGATTTGCATTGCTTATTTTATACACCTAACTTAAAACCATATCCATCACCGCAAAATCAACCATATCATAAACAGGTTCTATTTGAGTTTTAACACCATTTCCGCACCAATTTAACCCTAATAAAGGCATTTCCCTCAAAACGGTTTGCTATCCAACAATTGTGCAATCTACCATCTCGATACTCGCCCACTGTTATTGGATAATTTTTTGCCTGGAACCGTACTTAAATGAAAAAGAAAGAAAGAAAGAATGAAACAAGAGCAAAACAAAACAACGACGAAAAGCTCATCCGAACGATTCGCGTCCGTGAAAACCCTTGCATTATACTGCATCATTTGCCAACCACTAAAGACCATATCAAATCACATTTGCTAAAAGAGCCAATAAAAATCCGTCTGCCAGTTTATTTCGATCTAATGCTTGCCGTTTTTTAAAAAGAAGTTACATAATTAGTATTATCCAATATTTTTAAAACAACAATCTGAAAGGTTTTTTTAATTTTAATCATTTAATAAAAAGGTAAAAGGAAAAACACATTTTTAATATACATTTTTTTACATATTTTTTATTATTGTTACATTTTTTACATTATTTTGCGTATTTTTAGTATACGTTTTTTTTTTTTTAAATATTTGTTACTAGATATTTTTAAAAAAGAATAAAATTATTAAATATAATACTAAACATCCCCATGTAAACTTTTTTTTTCATGTTCTTCATAAACAATGAAGAAAACATGTTCTTTTAATACATTTAGTAATTATACAATACAATAAAACAAAAAATAACGCATTGAACAAAATATGTCGCTAAACACTTGCGCATCATTATAAAATTTGCTACAGAAGAAACTAACATCTAATACTAAAGATATTAAAACGCACATTAAATAGCTCATTAAATATTCCACCACACGACTATTTGCAGTGATTTACATTGCTTATATTAAACTCCTAACTTAAAACCATATCCATCACAGCAAAAAATCAACCATATCATAAACAGGCCAACAAATTAGAGTTTTAACACCATTTCCTCGCCAATTTAACCTAATAAAAGCATTTCCCCGAAACGAGTTGCTATCCAACAATTGCGCAATCTACTATCTCGATACTCGCCCACTGTTATTGGATAATTTTTGCCAGGAAACCATTACTTACAGCATACTTAAATGAAAAGAAAGAAAGAATGAAACAGAGAGCAAAACAAAACAACGACGAAAAAGCTCATCGAACGATTTGGGTCCGTGAAAACCCTTGCGTATAATTGTCATCATTTGCCAACCACTAAAGACCATATCAAATCACATTTGCTAAAGAGCCAATAAAAAACCTCCCTCCAGCCAGTTTATTTCGATCTAACGCTTTTGCCGGCTAATGACGTAATAAAAGTGACATTCGAAATCTTTGCCCCGCAAAACAAGCATTAGTCCGAAAGATAATTGAAGTGTTTTAAAAACCTCAAGTTTTTCTCTTTCCCCCTGCAAAATCTGTGAGAGTCTGGCAAGGTGTTGGAGGCATTAAAGCTACTTTCTATTCTTATTCGGGTTCGCCTTTATTTTTTTTATCGAAAAGTCATCACTGTTTCGCATCCAAGCAGGAGAATTTCTTTCGCTGTTTTATGACAACTTAACAGAAGTAGAGTGATTTAAGTCACGCCATTTTTTTGATGGGGGAAACGTTTATTGGACTCATTAGGAAAAATTACAAACAACCGATATTACATTTTTTTTCTTCTTTCTAAATGCTGTTAAACATCGCAATTAAACAATACATAATTCGAATTAAGGTTAATTGATGTATTTCATACTAAGAAAAATAATTTTTATAATATATTTTCAATAGCAATTATATCTTTAGAAGATAAAAATCAACCATATCTTATAATGTTTTATGTAATATACAAATAAACAGTTTAGTATCTAATAATTATTATAAATAATAAATAGTTTTTTAATAATTAATAAATAGCTTTTACATTCTAAAATAGTTTTTATTCAAAATATCACCATACAATTGTATAAATAACTATTTGACAACAATAGCTTTTAAGTTAAATTTATTTCATGAAATCTTTTTTTTTTTTTTAATATATTTATTGCAAATTTAATTAAAATTTATTATAATTATTTTAGATTTTAATTACGTTTATTGAAATTTTAGGCAACATTTTTCTATAATTTAATTGTATTAACAAATAATTTTAAAAAAACAATTAAATCATTAAAACAATAGATTAAAATATATTTCAAATTCATATTATTAAGTTGAATGAACATTTTAATTTACTTAAAAAATGTTAAAATTAAATTAAAATAATTAAATAGCAAAAACAACATTTTTTGAAATTTAATTTAATTTTATTAATTTTTTATTAATTTAATTTTATTAATTTTGATTTCCATATTAATGAATAAAATACTCAATAACTTTATTAGTTTTGCTACATCGACATCAAAATATATAGAATCTGTATTTAAAATTATTAACAATATTTTTTAATTAAAAATATTTTTCCACAATACGTTATATTACTAGCTAAATTCCTTTTTTAAACAACTTAAAAGTTATTGATACATTAAAAATGATTAAAAAATCGTTAAATTTCAAAATAATAATAATAATAATAACAATAAATAAAGATTTCACTGTATTAATGTTACATCATTACTGTATTAATGTTGTTAATGAATTCCAATTTATGTGGTTGAAAGATTTCTTAAATGTATCTAAAGCATTTTCTGTAAAGTAACAATTAGAAGAAAATTGTTAAAAATAATGTATTGCTTAAATTATGTAATGAATATAACAATTAATTCAATTTATATAAAATAATTTTTTTTCTACTGATACTTCTTGAAAAATAATTGTACTAGATTAAATATTCAAATTTAAAGGTACTTTAAATAAAAATACATTCAAAATATTCATCTTAATTAAACTATGGAGAAAACATTTTACAAAGTTAAAACAAAAATCGAAATGAATTACAATACATTGTTGCATGTTATATTTTTTTTTTTTTTGTTTATTTTAATATTGTATTTCAATAATAAATGACGCATTTTATGCATATTAGTTAAAAATGCCCAATTAAATTTCGTAATATTAATTATAAAAAGGGTCATATTTTAATATCTTTTAAAACTATTTTTTTTAAATAACACTTGCTTTATTAAGTGTGCATTTTTAATTTTTTAAAACCAGAGACCAATTTGAAATTCATTTTAAAAATTAGTTCACTATTTTGAAATGAAATTTGTTGAGTAAACAAATGTAATAAATGTTTATCACAATGTAGCAATTGTAAAGCATGTCTTATCGCAAATTATCAAAAAAAAGTGTTAATTTTAAAAGTCTTAATTTAAATTTATCTAGACTACAACTGGCTTTTTGTAACTTATTTGATGAATATATTTTTAATATTTACTGATAAAATTATACACGGCAATGTAGTCATTTAGTCATTATATGGATGTAGTTCTTTCTATAATGTTAAAATAGCAATAATGTTAAATATGTCAAAATAATTGCCCCAGTTAAAAAAAAAAAAAAAAAAAAAAAATTTTTTTGAGAAGATTAACATGCAGTTCACTGGGGTTTTCACAAAGAGAACCGCATAAGGCTTACACATGTAAAATATGTAAACAAAATTCTTAATTACCTTTCTGTGTTGTTGTTGTTATCTATGGCTTTATTGGAACTCAATCCTTACAAATTTGCCACTAAACAAAATTTGAAACAAAAAGTACACATAAACAAATTAAAAATACAAAGAGAAAAGACCAGACATTCTTAACAAAAAACGACCAAAAGGTTTTAAAAAACTATTAAATGTTCTAATTTCCTATTTATTGTCTACAGATTTTTTTGTAATAATGTTTTTTTTAATAACAGTTTTTAATTTCTGTCTATTTTTAATCCAAAAACAGTATCTGAATTAGTCAAGAAAAATTATGATATTTTCTCTCATTGACATTCACTCACGCCATTCCACCTCCAAGTGAAGAACTTCTCTGCGAGCTTAAAAATGACCCCCGCAAAGTCATTATACGCGAGAGTGTTGGAAAAACGAAGACGCAAAACATTATTCAAAGTAGTATGACGACATCACGTGAAGAAGCAAAGCACCCCCTGTTTTTGCTCGCCAAATAAATGCAAATGGTTCCGAGTATTTTTTGCGCCTTGATGGTGTGTCTCCTCCGAGTGTAACGTGACAATTTCACTGACTTCCCTGCCTCCCCACAAAGTTTTCGCAAAGATAGCGAAAATTCAAAAATAAGTATGACGCTAAAAAGAAGAAGAAAGAAAAAAACAAACCTTCTTCTGGAAATGTTGTTGTATATCATCGAAAAGAAATGCCGTTCGTGAATAGGAATGAGGTAAAATGCATGATACTTTGCGATTTCTCTTCTTTTTTGCCAAGACTGCATTTTGGGGAAAGAAATGCAAATAATGCACAAAATGTAATCAGGATAATACAGAAATGGTGAATGGCAACTAAAGCTTTTTTTTTTTTACTTTAAAAAGTAATGCATGCATTAAAATAAAAAGGAGAGAGTTAGTAATTTCTATCATATATCATGGAAATACATTAGAAAAATTTAATGTCTCCATAAAAAAATTGATAACTACGACATCTTTAAATATTAGAAATAATCTAATTGTATAAAGATTTTTGCATTAAACAGTAAAAATAAATGTACGTTGTGTATAATCCTCAGAGTTCTGTAGTGGATATTCCACGAGTAGTGGATGGAGGGAAAGGGCAGCTTCTGTTGTGGATATTCCTTTGCAGGGAAAGGAATCATAGCTTCTGTTGTACTGGATCATCCCTAGGTAGATGTCTGACTTGGCTCCATGCCGCTGAGGAAGGAGGGCAATTCCTTCCAGAACAACGCATTTGCATATCGTATGGGAGAAACCCCGAAAACTCCCACCAAATAATCTGACTAACGAGGCAAGTTGCTGAACATCCCAAATACCATCGAGTCTGCTCGTTTTTGAAATAGTGTCTACAACAAAGCCGCCAGTTTATTGAACCTCATTCCTAAAATTTACCAGCGGCGCACTTTGCCACTGAGCCATGAGGCAAATAAATAATAGTGCAAATAAATATATTTATATAATGCACAAAATCGGCAAATAAATATATTTATTGTATTAAAAGGTAATAAAAATTTCCGTTTAAAATTAACGGTTAAAGTATAATTCGCAACATTTTTTTATTTAATGATGTTTATATATAGTAAAAAAAAAAAAAAAAAAAAGAACCCATAAATATTTCGTGCAATATAATATAAAAAAAGTAACACAAATTATGATTTGTGTTACTTTTTTGTGCTAAGTTTAATTTTAATAAAAACATTTAATCAATCATCAGAATTTAAATAACATAGTTTTTTTTTTTGGATATCAAAGAGTTCACATTTTTTACCAGTTTCTGAAATTCAAGGATAAATCAGAAAAATTGTGGTTCTGCGATTTCTGTTCATTGGAATGTAATGAAATTTTGCAAAAAAGTTAATGTAATCAAACAGGATTTCAAAAATTAGCGACAAAAGAATAAGAAGAACTTTATTTTCTGCCTTGAAATTACACAAAAACTCGAAATTTGAATACAATATAAAATGATCTTCAGTATACAGGGTGATCACCATTAACGATTGTGTAACCACGACGACGATGTTTCCCGCTTAAAATAATTAAGTTTATTAAATCAGTTGGATTTAAAGACTGTTGCTGAGTTACGTCAAAAGACTTGGACGACTGCAGGGAGCGGAATAAGAGCAGTATTTTGTACCTAGAGCATCTAATCATGTATAACTGGATTAAAATCTGGAAAACGTGCTTTGGAGCCCATATGCACATTAGTATCTTTACGAAGGTAATTCTCCACCAATCGAGATCTGTGTGGTCTAACATTATCGTCTTGTAGAATGAAGGAATCCCCAACTGTGTCTGCTTAAAAAACACCAATTACTTCAAGTGACTTTTGGAACTATATACAGATTATTGCGGCTATCCTAAGAGATACACTGGACTATCTGTCTGTTTCATGGATTTAGCTGAAATAATAACAGGTTCCTCTCCCCCGCCGGTCAACAATCTTCTTACTCATATTTGTGTAGAAAATCTGGACTCGTAAAGGGTACAGACCTCCTCTGATTTGCACGCCGATTGAAATGTGTGCATGCCAATTAAACTTTTTCATTTCGGTGACGTAATGTGAGAGGAACACACTATGCAGAACATCTTGCATGCAATCCCTCTTCGGAAATATTTTCTGATGTTAAAGCCAGCATTACAGTGATTGTTGCAAGACAAGATTTCAGTTAGACTGGTATAGCGATCCTATGCTCATTTGCAAGTTAGCTACAATAATACTTGTAACACTTGTAGCCCTAGGTTTTTCCAGGCTGTATTTCATACTATTTTTTAAAATGCATTCCGCAATCTATGAATTACAATATGACTAAAATTCAATTTGCAGCAACAAGCTAGAATGAATCTTGACTCTAGTCCACTTCTTTTAACCAATTGCTTGTCCTCAAATCCTCAAATGAAATAATATTTGTATCTAAGCATAGCTATCTCAAAATTTCACGCAGGTTCTATTTGCACAAACTGCAGATGTTTTTAAATCATGTTTCTGGTAGCGTATCCAATTACATTAAACGACATATCATATTCTGATGCATCATTATTTTTTACGTATAATTTCAGAATAGTTTACTGTGTAATCTCCATTTTTCTGATTTTTTTTTTTTTAATTTTGGAAAGCAGTATATAAATTTCAATTTTTACAAAAATTATAGAGGAACTTTGAAATTTTAAAATAATTAATTTTTTGTGAATTTTTTAATGTGTTTCAAATAAAAATCAAATAATGTATCCACAGAGCAGAAAATTAAATTCTTATTGCTACAGTTTGTACTTTAGGGAAATATTTTGTACATTTGTGACATCAATCTTCTTTTATCGGTTTATTCGTTTTTCAAGTAACAATACCAAAAGAAGATTATATATAAAGCAACGTTTTAAGAACTTTTACAGACCTAAAACTCGAAATAGGAAACAACATTTGTTATAATACCAGCATAATGATTAATACGCCGTAAACAAATGGTTGAAAAGCCATTTTCAGTAATATATCAGATTACTTAGTTACACGACCGTTATTCGAAAGTAATATATCTGCTAGCCCTGTCAAGCAGAGTGACTGTCAGGAATAATGCGTGTCGCGACCCGTTGGACATTAAAACCACATCTATTACAACACTGGTCAGTCTGCTGACACACTAATGATTTTGTGATTAATATCACAAGAGAACAGAAGGCACTGGGGTTGTTGACTTACCCACAGGTGTTGTGAAGTCAAACGGAGCAGACTTCGCGTGTTTACCCTTTGCACTTATTGACATGTACTGTCACCTGATATAAGGAACACAAATGATCATATTTTCCTTCATTCATAAATTTTAATTGGTTTTTAACTATATGATACTTACTTCCCTACAATTTGTTTTGCAAATATATTGGTTAATTAGAAAAACAGAATAATTAAAAAAGTATAATTAAAAGTTCTCAAAACAATGACTGAAATATACATTTTATCTATAAAATTTTTCAAAACTAAACAACTTTGCTAGCGTAAATTTAATAACATGCACAATAATAATTAGCACAATAATAAATTTTTTAAAACCTTCATCAGTAAAAACTCTAGTACCTCCCAGTTTCTTGTACTTCTAAACGGTATATAGTATTGCTATCAACTTTTAAACGATAATTTTAACATTTTAAACGTTATTTTAATTTGTTACATTTAAACTACCGATTCGGAAAGGATCTAATGTTCAATGAAGTAAGGAACTCTGTAAAATCTTAACTTAAAGAAAATAGGAATCTAAATCAGTTGAAAAAAAGTAGAAATCACGTCTTTTTTCAATTGCTTTGAATAAACGAAGCAATTTAAAAATACCGAAATTCCAAATAAACCCCTTTTAGTGTAAATTCGTAGAAAATGATAAAAAAAACTGTACATTTCACAGAAGATTCTTAATGATAATCACGGTGCCAAATAAAAACTCATTTCAGTTTTTTAGTCATATAATAAAAAATATTTTTGCCTTGCTGATATTTAAAACAGAAAAAAAAAAAGTACCAAAAAATAAGTTGAACTTCAAAACAAATTAAAAAGAAATTTAGCAATTGAATTATCAATAAAGATAAAATTATTAAATTTGCACAATTATTAAAAAAAGATAATTTGAAATGTCCCTATTTTTAATATTCAACGTTGTTTTCCAATGCCGCACTTTTTTTACATGCGATTATATACTACTATGACGGTTATTTGATATACAGCAATTTCATCATTACTCAGATTGCCTTATGGGTAACTTGCCACCCTATATTCACATTAGACTGACACTATTTGGGAGTGGTGTCTAAAATTTCGAAACCTACTCTCAATCTTCCTTGCCTCAACTAAAGGACTTTTCGGTCCATGGATTTATCATACACATACCCAGCATAAACAGCTTTATGCATCCCTTGATGGGTTTCGATTTCCTTCATTTAGAAGACAAATGCATTATTTATCTGGCTGCTCAAGTCCGTTTAATGCTTCAAAAACAAGATTAATTTTTAAAAAATATATAATAAATGTATAAATAATATAAAATTTAGTAATAAATATAATAATAGATATATAAATATTAAAAGTATTTTGTAAACTTGTAATATAAAAAAGCAATATCTAAAATATAGAATCATACTTGAATTTCCTTTTAAAATATTTTGTTTTTAATTAATTTAATTAAATACATATTTTAATGTGTATGCGTATTTAAACTTACATTTTATTTAAGCAATCATTTTAATAGTTCTCTTTTAACTGCTTTCACTTTTTGAAAAGTATAATTTAATCTAGTCGATTAATGTAGCCCATTATGTGTTCACCCGTGTTTATTTCAAATTTGAAGCAAATAATTCTGGAAAACATGCGATAACTCTACAATAAACTGTAAATCCTATTGCTTGCATTTAATTTTATTTGTAAGATTGATCCTACAAAAAAAAAAAATTTTTTTTTTTTTGAAAATACTATATATAAGTCATGATTCAATGTAATATTAGTTTGATAGAAAAAAAATTATATTTATATTAAAATTATAAAACAAAGGTAAAATTGCTTCAAATAATAATTGCTACATAATGGTGAACTATTTCAATTATTGTTATTGATGTTTAGTGTCTATTGCAACAAAGAATTTATGGAAAATTTTCATCATTAAATCTTGAATAACATTGAGATTTAATTAATAAAAACATTTATTCATTCAAAAAAATTAATTTCCAGATTTATTTGAAATATGGGCAGCATATCCGTCATGTTAAAATGGAAAACAGTGAATAAATTTTTAAATAATTTTTCATGATATCTAATGTTTATCAAAAACGCGTGTCCCCCTTGCTGTTCTCCCCCCTTATGTAGGATAAATAAATATTTGCCTTTAATTTCAGTTATTTAAATTTATTTTACAATGTCACTAAAATTTCCTGCTTCGTACTCAACCAGATAACATTACTTCTTTTATATTCAATTTATGCATCAGTATACTCTATCCAAACCGTGTCAGCGTACTATTTAACTACTCGAAAGCACCATTCAAAATGTTATGAAAATAAATTACACTTCTCAGCATCGCCTGTAAAATAATTTATCTCCAATCCAAACAATCCTTTTATGCAAATATCTCATCTCATTTCGATACATCGAATTCAAAATTTCCCGATACGCGAGTCTTTAGTGGAGCCAAAACTCGCCAAATGCATCACCGAGAAACCCTCTGCTCACCTCATAACACTGAACACCAGTGTGCAATACAATAATAACTGAAACACGACAGTTTAACCTCATCAGTTGAACTTAAATGCTAATCACATACCGCACACCGATGTTATACCCATTCGGGGCCGATTTCCGCAATCTGTTAATCCTATTATCGAACACGTCGTATCATTCGAGTGTTACACGAGGGGGAGGGGAAGCCATTTAAATGCTTTGCTAATAGTGCTTTCATTTCCCCCTCCTTTCCATTTTCGATACTATCATACATATATGCATGTTATTATCCCCACTTTCCCCGGGTCCGTACTTACCCATAGAACACGCAATATGTTGAATTGATTATCGTCTATTGAGTTGTGGTTTGTTGGCCGCTTTAGATACAGTTGGTCGGCGAGGCGTGCAGTTAACAACGTTTTCTTTGGGGTTTATTCACTGCTTTTATTGCCATGCCAAAGGAATATTTTAAATTAGTTTTTTTCTGAAATTAGTATGGGATTGTTTGGTACTGCTAATATATCTGTGCGTATTCAATTTCTTTTGACAAATTTAATTTAATTAAAAAAATTTAATAAAAATTTATTATCATTTTTTTTATTTTTTAAAAATTGAATTTAATAACAAATTTAAATTTTTTCCATCTTAATAAATAATAGATAAACAGTGTCATTTCTAAAGATTGTTAATCATGGGTTCTATGGAAGGGACATTTAAACAGAAATATATTCTACACTATATTTTATGAATGGTACACCTATAACACCCATCTAAATCCCCACCCATGAAATTAATTGTTTGTCAGTATAGAGAGTAGGAAGATAGTTTCAAGAATTTTTCCCTCAAATTATTGTTAGTTCAGGACTGTTATTTAGAGGACAGTTCCTTACTTCTATTAGGATTTAAAATATATAATTGACTCTAGTTCAATATGCAGCGTTTCATCTCTAGAGGGGGTTGTGTTTTTCTCGTATGTTTGTATGGTACATCTATCAACACCCATCTACATCCCCACCTATAAAATTTATTGTTTGTCAGTATAGACAGTAGAAAGATAGTTTTACAAATTTTTTTTTCACAAATTATTTTTAGTGAATCACTGTTATTTAAAGAACAGTTTCTTACTTCACTAAGGATTGAAAATATATCTTTGACTCAAGTTCAATGTGCAGCGATTCTTCTCTAAAGTGGTTTGTGTTTCTGTTCTTTTGTTTGTATTGTATATTTATAACCACCTATCTACATCCCCCACCCATAAAATTAATTGTTTGTCAGTGAAGATACTTTTTGAATCTTTCTATCAAATTATTGTTAGTCTTTCACTGTTATTTAGAGAGCAGTTTCTTACTTCACTAAGGAATGAAAATATATCTTTGACTCAAGTTCAATATGCAGCGATTCTTCTCTAAAGTGGTTTGTGTTTCTGTTCTTTTGTTTGTATTGTATATCTATAACTACCCATCTACATTCCCACCCATAAAATTAATTGTTTGTCAGTGAAGATACTTTTGCGAATCTTTCTCTCAAATTATAGTTAGTCTTTCACTGTTATTTAGAGAGCAGTTCCTTACTTCACTAAGGGTGGAAAATATATCTTTGACTCAAGTTCAATATGTAGCGATTCATATCTAGACTGGTTTGTGTTTCTGTTCTTTTGTTTGTATTGTATATCTATAACTACCCATCTACATCCCCACCCATAAAATTACGTGTTTGTCAGTGAAGATACTTTTGCGAAACTTTCTCTCAAATTATAGTTAGTCTTTCACTGTTATTTAGAGAACAGTTTCTTACTTCACTAAGGATTGAAAATATATCTTTGACTCAAGTTCAATGTGCAGCGATTCTTCTCTAAAGTGGTTTTGTGTTTCTGTTCTTTTTTGTATTGTATATCCATAACTACTCATCTACATACCCACCCATAAAATTAATTGTTTGTCAGTGAAGATACTTTTGCGAAACTTTTTCTCTCAAATTATAGTTAGTCTTTCACTGTTATTTAGAGGACAGTTCCTTACTTCACTAAGGGTGGAAAATATATCTTTGACTCAAGTTCAATATGTAGCGATTCATATCTAGACTGGTTTGTGTTTCTGTTCTTTTGTTTGTATTGTATATCTATAACTACCCATCTACATCCCCACCCATAAAATTACTTGTTTGTCAGTGAAGATACTTTTGCGAAACTTTCTCTCAAATTATAGTTAGTCTTTCACTGTTATTTAGAGAACAGTTTCTTACTTCACTAAGGATTGAAAATATATCTTTGACTCAAGTTCAATGTGCAGCGATTCTTCTCTAAAGTGGTTTGTGTTTCTGTTCTTTTGTTTGTATTGTATATCTATAACTACCCATCTACATCCCCACCCATAAAATTAATTGTTTGTCAGTGAAGATACTTTTGCGAATCTTTCTCTCAAATTATTGTTAGTCTTTCACTGTTATTTAGAGGACAGTTCCTTACTTCACTAAGGATTGAAAATATATCTTTGACTCAAGTTCAATATGCAGCGATTCATATCTAGAGTGGTTTGTGTTTCTGTTCTTTTGTTTGTATTGTATATCTATAACTACCCATCTACATCCCCACCCATAAAATTACTTGTTTGTCAGTGAAGATACTTTTTTGAAACTTTCTCTCAAATTATAGTTAGTCTTTCACTGTTATTTAGAGAACAGTTTCTTACTTCACTAAGGATTGAAAATATATCTTTGACTCAAGTTCAATGTGCAGCGATTCTTCTCTAAAAAAGTGGTTTGTGTTTCTGTTCTTTTGTTTGTATTGTATATCTATAACTACCCATCTACATCCCCACCCATAAAATTAATTGTTTGTCAGTGAAGATACTTTTGCGAATCTTTCTCTCAAATTATTGTTAGTCTTTCACTGTTATTTAGAGGACAGTTCCTTACTTCACTAAGGATTGAAAATATATCTTTGACTCAAGTTCATTGTGCAGCGATTCTTCTCTAGAGTGATTTGTGTTTCTGTTCTTTTGTTTGTATTGCATATCTATAACCACCCAACTACATCCCCACCCATAAAATTACTTGTTTGTCAGTGAAGATACTTTTGCGAAACTTTCTCTCAAATTATAGTTAGTCTTTCACTGTTATTTAGAGAACAGTTTCTTACTTCACTAAGGATTGAAAATATATCTTTGACTCAAGTTCAATGTGCAGCGATTCTTCTCTAAAGTGGTTTGTGTTTCTGTTCTTTTGTTTGTATTGTATATCTATAACTACCCATCTACATTCCCACCCATAAAATTAATTGTTTGTCAGTGAAGATACTTTTTGCGAATCTTTCTCTCAAATTATTGTTAGTCTTTCACTGTTATTTAGAGGACAGTTCCTTACTTCACTAAGGATTGAAAATATATATCTTTGACTCAAGTTCATTATGCAGCGATTCTTCTCTAGAGTGATTTGTGTTTCTGTTCTTTTGTTTGTATTGCATATCTATAACCACCCATCTACATCCCCACCCATAAAATTACTTGTTTGTCAGTGAAGATACTTTTGCGAAACTTTCTCTCAAATTATAGTTAGTCTTTGTTATTTAGAGAGCAGTTCCTTACTTCACTAAGGGTGGAAAATATATCTTTGACTCAAGTTCAATATGTAGCGATTCATATCTAGACTGGTTTGTGTTTCTGTTCTTTTGTTTGTATTGTATATCTATAACTACCCATCTACATCCCCACCCATAAAATTAATGCTTTGTCAGTATAGATAGTAAGAAGTTAGTTTTACGAATTTTTCTCTTAAATTATCAATCGTCTATCACTGTTATTTAGAGGACAGTTCCTTACTTCGCTTAGGATTGAAAGTATATCTTTGGTTCAAGTTAAATGTGCAGCGATTCATCTCTAAAGTGATTTCTATTTCTGTTCATATATTTGTATGGTACATCAATAACCAAATATCTAAATCCCCACCCATGAAATGAATTGTTTGTCAGTATAGAGAATAGGAAGATAGTTTCTGGAATTTTTCCTCAAATTATTGTTAGTTCAGGACTGTTAGTTAGAGGACATTTCCTTACTTCGCTTAGGATTTAAAATATATATTTGACTCAAGTTCAATATGCTGCGATTCATCTCTAAAGTGGTTTCTGTTTCTGTTCATATATTTGTATGATACATCTATAATGGTACATATATTCGTCTTAGGTGTAGGACTCTTAAGTCATCGCATTCTTTATCTAATTAAAATTATATATCTAATTATCATTTTAAGTAAACAATAAGTACCTTAATTATTTATGTTTTACAACTATTCTAATTGCTATTACATTAATGCATGTACAATTTTTTTTTTTTATAATCTATTTTTTAAAAATATTTTATATAGGTTATTAACTTATTTAAGTAAACAATAAGCGCTTTAATTACTTATGTTTTACAATTATTCTAATATATAAGGGGAACTATTTATTATAAATCCCTCAACAATGTGAAAAAGACATAACTATTTTACCTAAATTCAATGAAATCCTTAACGCATTGAAAAAAATTTTAATTATAAATAGAAATATTGATATTCTCATTAAATCCTACATAAAATTAAATTCCCAGTTGCTACAATCATAGGTCCGTATTTTATAAATTTGGCACAAATTAAAGGAATGTAAGGAAATCTGTAAATTATCAGCCAAGTTACTGATTAATTTCTGAAAAATATATATGTCATTCAGGAAAATATTCTGTCATGGATTATAGATCACTCATCAAATCACATTATTTTTTTCCGACTTCTTATTTATGCATTAAAGCAATTTTTCCAATAACAAATATTTTCAAATACAAAAAGTTGGAAGTATTTCTCTCATTTTATTCACAATTTTTAAAAGAAATTTCAGTTTCATTTTTGCACATATTGGATGTACCAAAAGGTTATTTGTAATTTTATTTTTTTAATAAACAAGATATAATTTCAATGGATAACCAAACTCGTAGTCTTATAGGCAAACATAATTTTTTGAATAATTAAAATTCTTTCAAAAATTACCACAAATGAATTTTACCTATTCTGTTCTACCCTGCACCTCTTAAGGGTAATTAAATCTATCAAGTTGAATGTAGGGGGTAGGGGGGGTCCATCTCGGTGTAGTATATATGATATAGCCGTCGCAATAACATCACGCCACCGATTCGGATTCAAAGTTTTGCGGTAACACGTGGCCTTTCTCGTGCTAAATGAGGGTATCTTTTGAATATTCATGAGGCGGGGTTTGCAATTGTAATGATGTAGCAGTTGAGAAAGGCGCGCGTTCGTATAGAGTGGTGGGAATCGGACCTTCTAACCGTGCAACAGGAGATTCTTGACTGGATCACGGAACTTAAGGAGAGGGTCCCTATCTGCGATTTCCACGCACAAGGCATAGATCACGATTCAACTGCGATTCGTGTATTTTCACAGAAGCTAATAAAGTAACTTGGTTTACACTACTCGTATTCATTGAAAATTAATTTGCATCTTAATAAATAATAGATAAGCACTGTTATTTCTAATGATTGGTAATTGTGGTCTCGATCAAGGGACTCTTTAACAAAAGTCCTACATCTGCTCATGATAGATATATGCCCTTATGCTATTGCATTCTTTGGGTACTCTTTTGTGTTGTTAAAGCAGACATTCAAATTTCTTTAAAAACTAAGAATTAAAATGAAAATAAGTAAAAATTTGGGAATTGTTATGTTTTTATCTGTAATAATTTGATTTCGATTCTTGCTGAATTTATCACTTTTATTAATAAATTAAAGTAAACGGGACAATTTATGTAAAATGAATGTAATTTTTTCTATTATAATTATCAATAAATCTATAATGGATTCATTACATAATTAGATATCTCTAATAAGGAATGTAAGTTTATTTTGTAAGTTTGCCTGTCTTGGTTGATTATGTAGGGTTCTCTACATATATGTAGTAAGAATTTTAGGCTAAAACGTATTAAAATTTGCAACAAAAACTAATCCTTCAAATTGATTTGTTCGTTTTAATTACTGCGCATGAAATAGTTCAATTTATTTTCCTAATTCTAATTTAACATCATTTTGTAAAACCTTTCAGTTATTCAAAAAATAATGAATCCTCGTAAAATTATTAACAGAATTCAATTTAAAAAAACTTAAGAAATAAAATATTATTGAAAAGAAGCATTTTCTATATCGCCATACTTTCTGTATTCTATAGATTATTATTTTTTAATAACATATTGTTTAAATGTAAATCTCTATTATAAATATTATCTATTATTATTATTACCTTATTATTTCTTTAATTTCTATGAACTCATATTGTATACATATTGTTCTGTATTTTCAATAAATTATATTATATTTAGATAAAACATTTTGTAATATGTCTTGAAAGACTCTAATTTCATACTCAGAATTCTATATAATAAAAAGAAAGAAGAAATCTTACACTGTTTGCTATACAATAAGTTTCCATTGCTCATTACAATTGCATATTTTAAGTTGCCACCTTTATTATTATAAGACCTAAAGAAGTTTTACTTGGTTCCTTAAAATTCTGTATATGCATGAATTGATATGTATTTTTTTGTACAATAAATTACCATTGTTTTTTTTGTACCATTACCAATTACCATTGTTTGTAGTTTTGCTTGGTTCCTTAAAAATCTATATATGCAGGAATTGATATGTATTTCCTACACAATAAATTCCCATTGTTAATTACAAAACACACGTAAAGTTACACGTTACACGTAAAGTTTCGTTAGAAAGTCTAAAGGAATTTCATTCACTTTCCAGAATTCAAGCACAATATGCAGAAACTCCCCAACCAAAATGGCGACAGCTAAAGCTACTCCTTTAAACCCAAAATGATGAGCCCTGCCAGAAAGTTTACTTCCAAGAATATTACCCGCAGTTATGAATTTAAATTCACGAAACATTTGATTTTCCAGCCAGCAGCAACATTAAAGAGAGGATCATTTTCGATTAAAATACAGTTAATATTCAGCAGAAACTGTTTGTCTACGGAAGTTTGCACGCCAGCGACAAACAGAGAAATCCAACCACCCCAACACGCGCTATCCATTTCCACCAGCAAGGCGTCAGTTAGGAATGATACCTCTGGAAAGAGAGGAGCAGTCAATTAAACCCGCCGGCGAGCAAGAATTTTCTTCGTCTAAATGGGAATAGGGCTTGCATAATCAAAGGAGATTTAACTGAGATTTAAAGCAAAACTTCTTGAATTGAGTTTCATTGACTCTTTCAGATGAACGGATGGGGGGGAAGATATTAACCTGCCTCATTAATAAACATTTATAGCGGAAAGTTTAGGCGAAGGCTTATTGGAGTTGAATTTTAAAAGCTTCAGGGAATCGTTTCATCTTCTTTCCTGTCAGACCGGATTGTGTTTCTGAGAGAACTTTTAATGAAGCATATTTCGTTATCTAGGAAAATATCTTCACTGTGCATTCTTATATCAATATGTTTTCAAGTAGGAAGGGAAAATTTCTATAAATTGGCTTATAAACTATATCTAAGAAAATACTTTATAAAATTGTTGTTATAATTATCAAGAATAGCATTGAAATAAGTTATAATTAGATTTTTAATTTAAGAGACAAACACTAATATTACAATAATATTCGTATCAGAATAATGTAATTAGTTTGCTAATATGTGATAGTTGAACTTGTTTTCTTGTTGCAAACCCTAAATCTAAACAGAATATTTATTAATAATATATCATTGGATTGTCTGTAATAATCCAACAATTGTGTAATATATCAATTACGATATTGAAAAATCTCCTTTTTCTTCTTTTAATCAATTATTATTTTAACAGATCAATAAAACAATAATCAATTTTAATTTCAATTGAAAGATGGGCTTAAAAATAACATTCAATATTTTTGTTATATGAATATTTTATATTATTAAACTTAAAAGAATTTAGTAAATCCTATTCACTGAAATCTTCGACTCTTTTATATCACAAATCACAGGTTTAAATTAAAGTTCAAAAAATGTCATTTGCTGTTATATCTCTCCTTAACTATCTGTTGATTGTCCCGTTAGTCATTAGGGGCATACTTTTTTAAAGCATACTTTTATATAATTATTTTATTATTAAATAAAAACATACCATTAAATAATTTGAATATATATATATATATATATATATATATATATATATATATACGTATGGTGAGCCATTTGACAAATTATTCTTCTTTCTAAAATCTGTTATATGATTTATCGATTTCACTATCTTTCGGATTTGATGCACTAAAATGCATTAAAGTACTTTTTATATGAGCTGGTAATGTTGTAAAAGAGTATTTTAACAGTAACATTGAATTGGTTTGACATATCAGCAGTTTTGAAGAGAAGTAACTAACTACGTCTTTGTAATAAATTCTCACTAATGAATGCCAGCTGTTTAAGGAGATTCTTATGGTAGACTAGCGGGCAAGTAATATTTTTTTTTGTTTGTAAAGCACTATAAAAATATCACTAGGTCAAATTGTCCCAACATTCCACTGCCGGCTTATATGTTTGTAATATTTCCTTAAAATCTAGTTCAAATGGAATGGTCAACATAGCTATAGTTCAGTATAGCTATACATAGGTATTTTGGCCTAAGCATAACTTGGTGATTATTACATATCGCATTTAAAAAAAAATCTAAAATTTGACTTTTACAACAACCATTATCTATACTCAAAATAATAACTAATAACGCAATAACTAATAATGAGTAACTAACTACGTCTTTGCGATAAATTCTCACTAATGAATGTCAGCTGTTTAAGGAGATTCAGTTTAATGGTAGACTAGAGGGCAAGTAATATTTTTTGTTTGTAGAGAACTACAAAAAATAGCACCTAGGTCAAATTGACCCAACATTCCCACTGTCGGCTTATATGTTTGTAATATTCTCTTAAAATCTGGTTCAAATAAAATGGTCAATATAGCTACATATAGCTATTTTGGCCTAAGCATAACTTGGTGATTGTTACATATCGCCTTTAAAAAAATCTTAAATCTGACTTTTACAACAACCATTACCTATACTCAAAATAAAAACTAATAATGCACTCACAACAAACACCAACACAGCAGTGCAGCTTAATAAAATCAAAATCTGTCTAAATCAATTCTACATCCTGTCTACACTGAACGCACATGTGTGCTTCAGGGGGTCATTTCTCCTCTCAACGCTCCAGCAAACTTACTAATTCCCCGTTTCCATCACATCCTTCCTCCTCACGTGCCACCGTTTTGCCGGCCAACACCCCTCTCCCAAACAGCCAAAGAAAGGTAGGAACTGTTTCAGCAATTATTGAATCATAAAGCGAAGCTGCCCAAGGCCATCCTTTCGCGAAACGGCAGATGCCCTTTGAGAAATTGCTAATATCGGGTATCGGTGAAAGGTGTCGGAAACCAGAGCAGAATACTGAAGAAGACATGGAACAGGAAAGGAGTGATTTCTTGTCGGATTAAACAAGATAAATTTGGATTTTTTGCTGCTAGAATCGCCGCCGGTGCGAGTCTGTCCTGATGAAATATCGTAATTTCTTCATTGTGTTCGCTGTTGAGAATTTAATTGGTTTGGTTTAAAAATAGTTGAATTTATAATGCAATTAGATTTTTATAAAAATATAAGTTATATATATATATATATATATATATAAATCAATACTTGCTGATATTTCTTTATTTCTATTATGCAACTAAGGCATATTTCTTTCTTCAATTACCAAATTCTTATTATATTAATATTATTATTGATTATTATAATAATATAATAACATAAGAAGAATATTATTATGTTATTATTTTTGAACACAGCTTTCGCTTTGAATATTATTATATAATGGTATACTACAAAAAAACATCTCCGTTTCGAAATCTGCCAGTAGGCAAACGGCCTTGGCCCAACATGGGGCTGTTGCGCCACTGATGATCATCATCATCATACTACAAAAACAATTGAATGCACTCAAACTTTCAATATAACTTTTTTTTTCTTTTCAAATGTAAAAATATTAAACTTTTAACACGTACGTTACACACGTATTAAACACGTACTTTTAAGTATAGAATTCGATTACAATATGGTATACCAACATCATATATTCAAGGAATTTTATATCAATAAAGGGAATCTCTATTGTTCAGAAAATTATACACAAGAGCAGATGGAATATTAATTAATATTACAAAATTTAAATTGCAATGTGTAGTAGGGTAAATAAGAAATGCTGTACATCAAAAATTTTATCAAAACACTTTTTAAATGAGTAAAATCTATGAATAAATGATAATTTAAATTTATTATGAGAAATAAATCATTAAAAAATGAAAGCCGTAGATTAAATGGAATTATAAGTCTTTTTCTTGGACTTTTTATTGTTATAGAAAAATGTATTTAATAGTAAAAATAGCAGAATGGTACTACGATAATACTATGACCAATATTTTTTTGTTTAATATCATGGATATTATGGATTGTTATAATATCATGGATTTACCCTTATAATTTTCAGTATCACTATTATTTTTTCTCTTTTCAAATGTAAAAAATATTACGTATTTTTTAAGTATAGAATTTGACCACAATATACTATTCAAAGAATTTCCATCAATAAAATATCTAACATTTATCAAAAATATTAACATCAATAAAATATCTAACATTTATCAAAAATATTAACATCAATAAAATATAATTTTCATCAATATAATAGACCAACATCATGTATTCAAAGAATATTTTTTATCAATAAAAGGAACCTCCATTGGTTAGAAAATTATGCGCAAGAGCATATGGAATATTAATTAATATTGCAAATTTAAATTGCAATGAGTAATAGTAAGGTAAATAAAAAATGCTAAGCATCAAAATTTCATTAAAATACGTTTTAAAATAGGTAAAATCTATGAATAAATGATAATTAAAATATAATTTTATTATCAGAAATAAATCATTACAAAATGAAAACCGTAAATTAAATGGAATTTTCAAGTCTTTATTATTACGGAATAATGAATTCAATAGTAAAAAATAGTAGAATGATACTAGGAATTTATATTTTTGATTAAAATTCTATTGCTAATAAATATACTATGCATTTTATATAAAATTCATCTTAAACATAGCCTATATTTTAGTATATGATAAATTTAAAAATTTATCAAACGAGATCAAACAGGATGAAAAACTTCTTGAAGATTTATCCAGTGATTGAGTTCAAAATTAAAAAAGAGAATATTTTATCTATAAGATTGAGGTAATTTATTTGTTTGCCCAGAAAGTAATTATAGATTATGGAAACATTTATATTTAAGATATAAACAAATTTATTCTACTTTAAAAGAATGTCAAACTTTAAATAGTTAGAGATTTCAAAACAATTTTGCAATTCATTAAAAATAAGTTTATTACGGATTTATGCTTATAAAATTCAATATCTTATTCAATTGAATGAATACAATGAATGAATTCGTGAAATATTGTTTTTATTTAATAATTTGAAAACATATTTTTAATTAAAAATACCATTCATATCCATACCATACAATATCATTCATCTGAATGTTGTTTCTGTTGCATATTTAATAAAAATTGTAAAAAATGAAACGAATATAGTAAAAATAGTTAACTTTTTTCTATTGCTATGCGAAAAGTTCAATATCTTATGACGTAAAAATGGGAAATCTGCTTATAAAAAATATAGTATTAAATAGATCATATTGCGTTCATTTGAAAATCATGGGGAATTTGGTTTATTAGATATTAAATATTCAAAATTAAATGACAAATGAAAACATGAAAACAATTTATAAAAGTTAATCAGTTTTCGCTTTTTTAATATATCTTGTGTTTTGGAAAAATCAAAACTTGTATATAGTGTTTATAGATTTCGGATCCTTTTTCTATACTAGCTCAACGATTTACGAAAATAATCTTTGTGGAAGGAATAGCTTTTTTCATACATTCAAAGATGAAACATTTATTTTTTTTTAAATAGGAAACATATTTTTGACTGAATTTTTCGAATGTAATATTGTGATTTGGGGCTTGATGGTCGAGTGACTATCATTCTGGTAGGTTTCGGATTGGAGTCCCGGCGGATATTTGTAGTGATTCGGAATCCAATTTAAACCCTAGGTCCCAGTCTAATATGACTTTGGGCGTAGAACAGACAACCTTACCTCGTAAAAGGAAAAACTTATCCTATCTCGAAATCTTCCATTAGGTAAACGGCCTTGACCCCATCGGCTGCTGCGCCAATAAAGAAAAGAATATTGTGATTTAAAGTATAATTTAACTTTAATTTAATTCAACAAATTTCTAATGAAACTTGATTAAATACAAAAGGTTCCATAAAACCAGTTCCTTACCTATATATGGCAATTTTTTTATATCGCAGTTTGATAATTTCCCCATTCAAATGAAAAATGCAACAGGAAATAAATAAGTTTCCTATCGCGTGTATAAATCCACTAACATTTTGAAAGATACGAGAACTACAATAGAAGCTACGACTGTACCGAAGATTAAGTCATTTTCACAGCAATCAGTATTTTCTCACTTATTGGTAGCAAGGCTTATATTAGTTTCAATAACAATGCTTAATAGCTGACTGTCACCCTAAACCAGGTGTGCAAAAACTGCCAACGGCTTCAAATCACAACATGAAAATACTAACATCCAGTATTGTATTATTACACGGAATCCCTGAAATATTGGGTGAATAATTATTATACAGCCGCAGATGCCACCGATACGTAATTGTTGACCAGCCTAGTCTCTTAACGCTAATGCTTCACCAAACTACAGAGATGACTGCCTTTGAATTAATTTCGGGGCCTGCCTCTCAAATTTGTTTCCTGATATCTTAATTCGTATCTCCAGTTTACAACACTGAATGAATAAACGAACATTGTAATGAAGACATTAGAAATAATAAAAGCGTACCTCATAAGAGCATTAAGCAGCGAGACCGGTCATTGGCTAATGGGGACTTTTTATGGTAATGTCTCCCGTAATTCCATCCTTTGTCTCAGAGGCCTTCATTTTTGACTAACAATCACTCTCATCCAGCGAGTAGCTTGATTCATACCGGCCGAGTGCCCTCCGTGACAATTTGTGTAAGCGGATTTTCTGTCGGGGAAATAATCAGAGGTGCTCGCCTGTAAACAGCCTAGGCGGGTTTGTTGAAAGTTATGATTCCCCAAGCATTTTGGTGAATGGTGCTTTGAAATGGAGATGTTTCTACTATTGTGAAAAAGAGCACTAACGTCTTGTTAGGAAAGAATCAATTGTCATTGATGAAAAATATTGAGAATAAACTCAAATTGAATGAGTAATTTTAACAAAAGTTAAGATATATAGATTAAACATAATATAAATTCAATTATGTCTGTTTGGCTGATGCATAATAGGTAGTTTGAAAATAGTTCCTAGTTCAAAAGCTTTTTTTGGTTTAACTTTATTTAATGTAAATATTTTTGGATATCCTCAAACCATAATATATATTTCATAAAGAATATGCGTCATTTTAAAGATATTTTAATATTGAATTAATTAATATTTTTGTATCTCATAAGAAATTTTTTCAGACAATTGTTAAGATGATCTAATAATTAGCATCTAACCAGCCGAGCAAAAAAGAATCTAGTTTTACGAAAAATACGAATCATTTATAATTGTTTTCTATCTGAACTTTATGTCGTTTGCAGCATAGATAATTTTGTAGTTTTTCTACAAACAGAAAAAACTTATTCACTAATTTGAAAGTATTTCGCTTATTTAATTTCACTTATTTCTAAATTTGAATGTTTTCCATTTATTCCTTTAAAAAACCAATTCGTAAAACAATCAATTTCAAGTATTATTTTTGTTCAGAATTTAATGTATATTAAAATCATAAGAAAAATTTGTGACCATATAACTCTAGGAATTCTTTTTAATAAATTTTAATAATTTTCAGAAGAAATATTGCCTTATTTATAAAAGGTTTCATTCACCGAATATTGATATGTTTAGCATTTAATTCATGTGGAATTTATATTTTCATTCATTTTATTTTTGTTTAACACTCATCGGTATTTTAGCATTGATGATTAACTTAAAAAGAGATTTTATAAAGCAGTTTCTTTCTTTATTTTACTCAATCAGACATGCTACAGAAGAGACTAATTCCCTCAAAAAACTGATTTGGAGAGAATGTTATTCAACTGAAATAAATATAAAATAGATATTATGCTTTACTTACATTAAAATACAAAAATAGTAGAATCAGGTGGTTTTTTTCTAAAAAGAAGGAATAAAGGTAATATTGGTTTTCTTTCTGTCACTCTACCGTCATTTTGTGCGCACTTTTGAGCTAATTAGACCGAGACCTAGAGTTTAACGTGATTTCGAACGACTAGCAAGCATCAATGTCAATGCCAGGATTCGAACCTGAAGCACCAAAGGCCAATGCGCTAGACAATGGCCATCAGTCCGCATAAACGTAAGAAGAAAGAAGGTTTTCAAAAATCTTTTAGAAAAAGAAAAGATGTAAATTAAATAATAAAAATAATTTGAGTGTTTAAAATATGTAACAATAAAAACTATAAATTTATTAAACATAATTAATAATAATTATTTATAATTTTAAAAATTTAACTTAAGTTTGTCATTCAACTCTGACCATTAGAATTTTAGTTTAAATTTAAAAAACACAACTCTTGACATGATAGTTTTTTAATAATATAGGAAATTATTATAAGAAGTAATAGTTTATTTTCAATTTTTATAGATTAACTAATTTATTTTTATTTTTCAATTTCGTTTATGCATTTCGATTCGATTTTTTTTAAATTTTATTCATACATACTACAAACGATTTTGAAAAGTGCATTTTCGAAAGTGATAGATCTACATTCAGTTCTTTTTATTCAAAAACAAACACTTTCCATTCTCCATCTTTCAGCTACCAATAACATTAAAAAGTTCTAGGGATATTCTCGAAATATTTGATAGAGTTTAACTCTTCCGCACGCATTTCGAATGAAGAGCGTGCGAAAAACCACAAAAACTTATAAAATTTTCCATCCTGGAAAATGCAAATAACATTTGAATAGCACATATCATAAGCGAATGCAAAATGGAAATAAGGGAAAATGGAAAAACTATTTGGTTCGGAGAAATAGAACTTTACAAGTATGAAGGAAATATCAGTGATGAGTTTTAGGGATACGGTGCCACATTCTGCATGAGTGAATACGAAGGAAAAAAGAATATAATCAAATCCCTTCTACTCAGAAACAATCATTTTGGGACAGCAGATGATACATCCAAAAAATTGAAACTCACGAAAAAGTATGATATGGAATGGAAAAGAGTTTTGTGATGATTATTTTTTTCGTAAGACAGTCCTGCTGTGATGAAAAGGTCTTTTATTCAAGCAAAATGGTACCATCCATTTTTTAACAATATTGCTTAGTTTGCATTTAATATATTTTTTAATTTCTTGGGTTATTTGTATAGATTAAACTTCATCATTATAGGCTTGTTTTTATAATATTTATTTTTTTCATTCGATTACATTATTTTTAATCAAAATAGTATTTTAAAATCTCCTTTATTTTTGTGAACTTCAAAGTTTTACTAACCTAGAGCTATTAAAAGTTTTCCTAATGTTATTAAAAGTTTGATTAAATAAAAATCAAAATTAGCTGCAGCCAAAATTTTATAACTTCTGGCGTGCAATGGTTCTGATAATGAAAATAAAGAAATATGAACATTTAATTAAAAATTCCACAATCCCTTTTAAATAAATTACATTCTTTAACAATCCAAAAATATGAGTTTTAATAGTTCTTATTCTTAAATTCAATTGATTAAACAAAAATAGCAAAATTCTTTTGCAACAAATTTCTGTTTAATCAACAAGAAAATTACTGTACCTTTAACTGTTATCAATTTTCGTCTAATATAATATTTCTGTAGCTAATGAAAATTAATACACTTTTCTTCATGAATTACTTTATTTGCAAAAATATATGTATATATTTTCTTCAATTTAAATTCTTGATTGATCATGATTTATCAATGAATTAATTTCAATTTGTTACGTATAGTCATTAATGATTATGAAACTACTAATACCCAAACATTGAATTTTATTCATACATATATATAAATAAAAATTTGTAAATAATAGTAAGATTTTTGAAAAAAATTATCTGTATAATTGATATGAATGAAATAAGTGAATAATTAATGTGATTTGATAAGTAAGTTTTCTCTCTGGAAATATGTGACACTTATTAAAATGATTATTATTATACAACATTTATCAAATATTTAAGCTAAATAAATATTAATTTACATTGAAATTTTCATAAATGTATAAAATTAAATTTGATTTTTATATCTTTCCAAACTTTCTATTGAGCAATTCAAGCAATTTAACAACATAAAAATAGTGCATATTAACTCAATCCAGATATAGTATATTAACTTAACCACTATGTTATATAAAACATTTTCCTTACATGTCTACTTCACACATTTCACAGATACTCGTGGTACCGTTTTGAATGTTCTGCATGGCTGCATTTCTGATATTTTTGAATGGGGGGTGGAGGGGGGATGAACGAGTGGGATGGTCTGGGGGTGCAGGAAAGGATGGTCTGCGCGGAGAGAATCGGTTGAGAGTTCTATTTTGAAAGAGTTAAACAGTTAAATTAGGGGAAGCATAAAAACGAAAGGCGTGATTGAAAACCGTTAAAATGCACGGAGAGGGTTGAATGGCGAGTTTATGTCTCTCCCCAGAAAAGGGTTTCGTCTGTACGACGGGAGGTTTGCATGGGGGTTGTATATACCACGAGTTTCTGCACTGCATGCATGCATGCAGGGAGTTGTATTTTAGAATACATGCAGATTATGTAGTGTTGTCTTATTTAAAAAGAAATTTTTTTTTTGGTAGGGTGGGATATGTTTTTCTTGTTTAGTTTCAGTTATAATGATTTAAACATTAATCAAAGCATTTTTACATTTTTTATTACTCACATTCTAAATAATTTTATAATTGTATTTGTTTAATTTAATCCTAGTAGTATTTTGGATAATAAATTAGATTTCCGAACAGAAGGTATTCAGATCAAAAGGTGAGAAGCAGAAGATGAACCAAATTCTTCAATACCTATGAGGACTGGACACGATAAAAATTGTAAACCAAAATGTCTTTCACTAGATTTGAAGATAAGGGTGTGAACTTTTCCCCTCCCAATACCTGTAAAGTTTCAAATTGTAGTGGCACGACTGGGTATTGGGCAATATATATCTCTGAACATATACTGGATTTGCTATACATCTAATGTTCGAGTGATGAAATTCATTCAGATCAAATGCTATGTATTCAAAAAAAAAAAAAACCAAAATTTACGTTAACTTCAAAAAGAATATTTTATATAAATCATACTATTCATACAAAAAGAAACGTAACCTACAACAAAGTTTATTAGAGCAATAAAAGTCATAGAAAAAAATTTCTTGTTAAAAATGTATCATGCAATGACAGGCATTCAATCTTTGTATTACTAATTACATATACATATTTTATATTATAGATTAGATTATATAGATATATATATATAATTATTATAGATATTATAGATTATTTATACATTATTTAAATTTTAGTTTAGTTATGTCCCTTAATAAAAAAAGGACGTATTTATGAATTCGTTTTACAATATTTAACAATATAATATATTAAAGTAAATCAAAAGTATCTTTATTCACAAAACGATGTAAAATTTCTTCATTAATTCATTCCAGTTTTTTTTTCCTATTTCATTACATTAATTTCAGGAGTTAAAAATATAAAAAAAAAATACTTTTAAGAAATAGTATTGCAAAATATATTGGTATGCAATTTTATAGTTTGTTAACATTTAATTGTAACCTTATTATTATATTTGTCAGGATAAGCTGAGTAGACAATAAAGCATATTTAAAGTACTATATATAAGTATTTATTTCTGCTAGTATTTTATAGTACTTATGGTTTTTTTTTTTTTTCTTATGTAACAATAATAACAGAATTTCAATTCATAATTTAAAACATTTGAAATAAGAAGTTTAACGCAATCCAAAATATTAACCCCATATAAAATTAAAACATCTCAATGCTGTCATTATTTAATAAAAATATTTATCTGATTTTTTGAAACAAAGAAAACTTAATTTTTGCAACTGAAATAAAATAAAATATTTCTTCTTAACAGAAATTATAAAACGTTTAGCAAAAGCAATATTTTTAAATTAAAACGATAGAATACCCAAAGAACTACATAAAGGTTCCCTCTTTTCGGTATGAAAAATCTGTCTCGTTCAGCTTCAAATGCGATGGAACTAAAACAACAAAATTACGAACCATTCAAAGAGGTAAATATAAACAAATCACAAGAATTTCATCCCAAGGAGAAAACTGGATTGTTCTATCAAATATTTCGTTCGAAAACCGTTGTTTCACTGTCTTTGATTCGAGTTTTAACTTGTTTTTTATTTACTTTTTTTTTTTTTTTACCAATCTCCATGCATTGATGTATCTCGTCAAAAATCACGCGTTGGAGTGATTCCTGACGTGTTGAGAATCATTTCAACTTCTGTGCACAAAGTTATTTGGAATGGTTCGTTCGAGAAACTATTTCCCTGCAAATAAAATAGGCAAGAACAAAAAAAAAAAAAAAAAAGACTAAAAAAAGGGAAAAAAGCATTAAAAATAGGAGTGATTTTTCCCAAAACTGTTGGTGTAAATTGAAAACGTTGAGTTCTTTCGCAAATGTTCGACGTAACAACGCTTGAAATGAAGAAACGAAATCTGGCAATCAGCTAAGGTTTCTTCTAGTGATGCCATTAACAAAAAAGAAAGAAAAAGAAATATTGCATATTATCAATGATTTCCTACTCAGAAGATTAAAGATTCTTAAATTGGATTCTCCGAAACGAGTTAGCGTAAATGACATCTAGGCCTTTGATTTTCTCTCTCCTTTTACCTAAATTGTGTTTTGTTGGAAAGAGTTATTGATTGAAAGAAAAGTTAAATGATTTTTTTTCTTCTCTTCCACATTCACCTGAGAATGTTTTGCGTTGATTATTTGTTAAGGAAATTGAAAGAGAAATGGAAAAAAGCAGATAATTATTTAAGAGTTCTCGTAACGTTTCAAATAAAAGTATCTTTACTGTTAATTATAGTCATTAACGTGTTTGCTATTTATTTTAATTTGAAAGAAATGAAACGATAATTGCATTCTTTAAATATTTTAATGCGAAGTGTTTTTTTTCTTTGCGATATGATAATTGGTTTCATTTGTAAATGAATTTTTATTGATCGAAGTGTTTATTAAGGATTTTTTTTCTACGTTTAATAACTTTTTATCTTGCTCTCTCGTATTTATTTATTAGGTTGTTTTTCCTTTATGTTAAATGTTTGATACATTATATTTTATGACGATTTTTTTAATGAAATTAAAATAACTTTAAAGCATGTCATAAATCTATAATATTGATTTTTTTTTTATTTACATTTACATTTTTATAATGTAAGCATTTATATGCAGTGTATTTGTGTCTGTATTTATTTGTTCAAGTTTTTCTGCAAATAATTTATCGCAATACTAAAAGTAATTTGTCAATGATGTAAGCGTTTAATTTCACATTTTTATTATTAAAGGACCACTTTCTATCAATCATTTTTGCATATTAATAATTAATTATCATTTTAAAAATATTACCTATATATTCTTTTTAATTAACAATTATTTTTTTCGTGCATTTAGAAAACCATTAACATTAATTAATAGGTAAATTTCCAAATATTATTAAATAAACTGACTCCTGATACAGAAGCAACATGCACAGTTAGAATGCATGAAGAAGGATGGAGATTCGATTCCACTGAAGGATTTGTTGTAGTCACTACCTTCAGCAATTGCAACAACAAATTGCTCAATGACAATTTTGACAATATGCGTAAAAGCGTCTCGCAACGACATCCAACCTGCACGATGCGAGTTTTCCGGATTTTTCTTAAAAGACATGTAATTGAGGTACAGTTACATCTAAAAGTCATCTTGGAAGACCCTGTCCTCCTTGACCTCATGTACATAAGTAGTACATGAGGTCCATCGTTGAAATAAGATCTTGACTTGATTTGAGGCTTTGAGATGTATGCTCGCTAACGCTGCATTATTTCAATTTATCAAAATGTTTTTTGAAATAATAAAACGAAATATTGTGAAATAAAATAAATACCTTGAAATTTTGAAAGAGAAATATATAAATGCTAGATTGTGCTGTGTTGTTTTTATATTCCAGCAATTAATCGGTGATTCGTCATAGAAACATTGGATAAGTAGGGGGATTCAGCATGATGCAGGATAGACATAGGGATTTGCTATATTATTCCCACATTGCACCACAAAAAAAGGTGAGTCACGCTTTTCTATTCCATTCTAGGTCTATAGATTTATCGTATCTGATAAAAACCGGTTTTCGTAGTTTTTGTCTTAATTTTCCAAGTGGAATATCCGCAGAAATCGATAAGTGGTTAAATAACCTTGGTTTGAAACAAAAATAACTTTGACTATATCATTTATGATAAGCTTTAATAGTATCGAGAATTCTGTTTGGAAGAAAATTGTGAATTTTCTCTTGCGTAGGATATTATTAAAGAAGAGAAAAATTTATGAAAAATAATCTTTTAAATGTGTAACAAATATTATTCGATAAATGTACATATAACTTGTTCTATTAGAGTAATTTGATCACTTTACAGCAATATTCTGTAACAATTTTTGTGATAACTTTTTTCAAACTCAATTAATTTAATTGACTAATTATCTAAATAATAATAATAATAACTCTGAATTTACAAATTCCTTGATAAAATCGAATTTATTTTAAATTTGATAAAATCATTTGAGAAGAATAATTTTTTTTTTTTTTTTTATCTGGGTTTGCACAATTATGCTTAGGAGCCTGTTAAAGATTTTTTGCTAGATTTACATTTTAAATATCTTACTTTAATATTTAAAGGTGTTTAATAAATTTTACATTGAGTAATAAATCAAAACTTTAATTATTAGTCGAAATAAATTTATGAAAGTGAGAATCAATTTGTTTTAAAATTTAACGAATCTTCACAGGTAAAAATAAAAATAAACAGGTTAATAACAAAATAAAATAAATAACTTATTAATAAACAAGTTAAAACAAAATAAAATACCTAACTAATTTAGAAACAAGTTAATAATAAAACAGGTTATAAACGGAAAAAAAAATTTATGTGTACAAAGCTCTTAAACCATTAGATAAAAACCTAAATATTAGATTAACTGTATTTCTAATATGGAAATATAATAAAAGAATATAAAATAGAAAGAATATGAATCAGCTAAAATTACGTACTAGGATAGCCGGAATTAATATTGACTCACGAATCTTTTTACAATATGAATATTATTTTATTGATTAACAATATTCAAAATTTAGTATCAAAGTGAGTTCTGAGTTCATTTCTGTCTTCATATCTCAAATTGCAATTTTCAGAGGAATTATTATTTTTTATTTTTTTCAAATTAAAAGTGATAAAAAATATTTACATAAATTGAAAAATGTTTCAAAGTAAATTTAAAATATTTTTTGCGTAAAAATTAAACTTAATTTATTCTATTTCATGTTAAATTGTATATTGTTTACAAATAAACTAAATAAATAGTGAGAAATCGATGACTCAAATACTGAAGTACTGTACGAAATTGCCACACTCTTACTCCCATTCAGCTATACGTTATCGTAACACCTGGAAGACTTACTAAAAGGAAAGAAAAAAGTTTTCATTTTAGTTAGCGTAATAAAAGAAAAATTATCTTCTCCATGGGTGAAATGACAATCATTAGCCGTGGGTGAGAGTTATTAGGTGTCGAACCTATGGCCGGAAGCGTGGAGTGCTCTGTGGGTGGTATATGCGAACATGCCAATTACATGGGCACCCATCAGGGATTACAAATGCTGTTTACAACTTCCTTTATGGACCGTGTCTTTCGAAGTGCTCCATTTTTGTCTGGCACCAGAGTAAGTCTTCTAAACAAAACACTCTTGCTCAGGAGGCTTATTCAGGAGTACGGCTTTGTGCCATTTTTTGCCATGAACCTTCCGTAGCAAAAATTTATAAAATGTTGCTTAAAAATTTTTTTTATTAAAGGTTAAAAAATTGTTAAAAATTAAGTATCGATTCTCAAAAATGTCCTATGCAGCTGAATGGTTGATTTCAAAATAGCAAATTTTCAAAGGGATACCAGTAATGCACATTTTTATTTAAAAGGGTTCAATACCTTAGATCAAAAATTGGTTTTGGAATTATTGTCAAAAAATTATCTGTATTTCAAACTTAGCGTATACTATAATAACTATAAATTACTTTTGAGAAAATAAAATCCAGTTAAAAATGCGCTAAAATTAAATTTAAGGAATGGAACATTTGGAAACAAAAAAGACATTTTAAGGATGACATCCTCTATTTCGATAATTAAGCATTTTGGGTAAATAAAGCTTGGGGGAAAATTACCAAAAATTTTTCTTTACAATTTAAAAAAATTCTACTTTATAATAACTCTGTTGCTTATGGATGTCGTGTGACCAATTTTGGATATTTTCTGTTGCTCAGTTCTAGTAAAAGGAAGTGTTTAACATGGTAACACAGAATCCAAATAAGAGTGTTAATTATGTATACAAACCAAAGTATCAAAATGTAGTAGAATTGATGCTATTTGGAATATATTACTTTATTGCATATTTTCAATACAATTTCAATCGTAAAAACACTAATACTAATAAAAAGTTTAGGCATAGAGACAATATTGACGGCATAAACTTTACTCCTCAACAGCATGGGAAAGGCGGTTTTTAAGAGAAAATGAATTTTTATTTACAAAAAGTAAATAGAAAAAAAAGGTAAAAATGTTAATAAAGCATAGAGAATAGAATAGAGTTTTAAAAATAAGAAAAATACCCCATATGAACCTATAATGGTTCAATAATGAGACTTTTTTTCATGTTTAAATGGAATTTTTTCAAAACGGCGATTTTCAAATATTGAAGAAAGTATAGTTTTAATTCATTTTCTATAAATTTCATATAGTGTAGATTATACTGAAAGGAGCTTTTGCATATATTTATGAAAATCAATATTTGTGGAAATGTTGATTAATTGAAAATTGATTAATAAATGTTGTTAAAATTCTTGTTGTCATTAAACATTTATTTAGTTGATTATAACAAATAAAATTGATAATAAACTAATACTAACAATAAAGTGCAATTTAAAGAGTTTTGAAGTTTTTTCTCATATACGGTCAAATGAATAATTTCTCAAAAAATTTTCATAAAATTTTAAGGAAAAATTTTTTTAAAGTAAGGTATATAAATATTTATGCCGGAACTAGTTCTTAATAAAATCCGAAAATTTTAATTCGATATTTTAAAAAAGGAAAATTATATTAATAATAAATTTAGCAAAAAAATATATATTAATTACATTTAAAAAATTTAAAAATTGTTGATTTTACGATTTTGTGTAAAATCTCCTATTTAAAAACTGTTCCTTAACATTGTCATTTATTTTTATTTTAAAAACCATTTTGAATTTTTTAACCAATTTCCATTGGTCTTTTATAATTTCATGAATATTTAAACAAAAAACATTTTTTTTTTTATGCATGGTGAATAATCCTGAAAAATTAGAAGCAAATAACTTTTAATTTTAACTTAAGATTTTTAACCCATATTAAGTAAAATTTAACAAAGCCTTCTATAAAAAAACATAGCACACATCTATTAATAGTTTTTCCTAAAAAATTTTCATGTTAAAAGAAATCTATAGATTCAAAAGTTGATATGCAGATATAAACCTTCAATGATTTCTAAAAGTGTTTATTGACTGTTATTGGAAAACGTGTTCAAGTAAACATATTTTTATATTTAATTATATTTTTTATTAAAAATAAATAAATGATAATAAAGATAACTATAATTTTACATCAAATCTGTAATATTTTGACAAATTTATATTTCCTCAAGCTCAAAATAATAACAAATTTCTTAACTCAATAATATGAAATGTATCAAACTAAATAGTGTTACCTGTAAACTTCAAATCCGTTTCGTTAAAAACTATTTGTTTGTTATTTGTTTAGATACCCTGATATTCTTTGTTTGACCCTGAAATTATCAATCATCACATAAAAGTTGCATTAAAATTACAAAGCAAACAATCTAAATGTCCACCAATACTGCTTTATCTCAATTTATCTAAATGTTTTAACAATCGAAACAATTTTTGCAGAAGTGAAAATGAAACCCCATTAAAAAAACCACTCTAAAATTCAAAATTCCAGAAATCACCGAAAAATTCGAAATTACAAAAATTCTCCCTAAAATACAATAAACGTTGCCTGCACTCTCCAGCAACCAAAAGAATAATACTAAAAGAAGTACATTTGAACACGAAAGAAATAGACAAAACTACAGATCAAATCGATCACAACATTTCAACACTTAAACGATGATTAGAACACATGAAGCACTACTAGTACTTGAAACAAAAAGTGAAAATGAAATAATAACCCCAGAAAAAAATATATGGGGCACCCAATAGCTTATATGGTTACGAGACTTTTCGTAGAAATTGTAGAATCACTGTTGTCTTATAATAAACGTCCCCTAACATATCAAATAACTATCAATAAGACAGCACTAAGTATATCCAAAAGCATTTTGAAGTTTTTTCTTTTGTACATTTCAGATTGTACTTTTTTTCCATGAGCTATAAAAACAATTGATTGTGGGGGAATCTATTTAAGCTTTAACTGTGTATATCTTGAGAATCAAATATAAATTATCATAAGCCCACTTTTTTTCAATTTATTTTCAGTATTAGTAATTATCACTATAGTGTTATGTAAAAAGCAGTTTAAGAAACATTTTATCTTACTACTCTCTATTAAAATAAACTGAAAACTGTAAATTTTAAATACCGTATAAATTATTATTCTTCGAAGGAGTAATAGCCTCATGGCGGGCCAAGGACGTCTATCTGCTGGCAGATATCGAAGTAGGAAATTATTTATTTTTATGTTTTGGTTTGTCGCTCTACGTCCGCTCTTTTTGCACACGTTAGGCAGACCGGGACCTACAGTTTAGCGTGGATTCCGAACTAAAACGGTGGATTCTAACAAACATTCATGCCACCGCCAAGATCGAACCTACTGCTACTACGCCACACCACATCACTGTGGTTAGAGTTGAGTTGCCCCTTTACAGTATAGGAACGATGTGTGTTAGAAGAAGTGTGATTGGGCTCTGTAACGCACTACGGTCATATGAGACCGATACCTACGGTTTAAAGTGGATTCTAACCACTAACAAAACATCCATGTCCCCGCCAGGATACGAATCTACTACTACACCACACCACACCACACCACACATCACTGTGCCTAGAGCTGAGTTGCCCCTTTACTGTTTGGTAACGGTGTGGGAGAGAAGAAATCTGATTAGACACTGTGACGCTCTACTGTCATATGAGACCCGGACCTACGGTTTAAAGTGGTTTCAAACCACTACAAACATCCATGTCACGCCAGGATTCGAACCCGAAAACCTATGGTACCAAAGGCCAGAGCGGTAGCAAATTGGCCATCGGGCCTCTTCTTTTTATGGAGTAGGATTGTCAGCCCAATGGCCAACGATCAAATTAGATTGGAACCTATGGTTTAAAGTGGTTTCCGAACCACTACAAGCATTAATGGCACATCCAAGACTCAAACCCAAAACCTGTGGCACGAAGCGTCAGTCACTGGGCCATCAGGATCCACTATATAATTCATACCTATCAATATTATTTTTATCAAATTAGATTAAGTAACATTAAACAATACAACTAAAATTACATAAGCTGACATATCATTTCTGTTATTTAAAAATATTACATATATGTTATTTAAAATGCTATATGCTTATGTCATACATATTATTTAAAATTCCGCAATCCCAAAGAACAGAAATTTATTTCAAAAAAGCAGTTTATCAAATAAATATTTCATAAATAATAATTATTTGTTCTTCCCAAATCCAAAGAAAATAGTTTCTTTAATTAGAAGCAATAATTTTTCATTTTAATTCCTAAATAATATTAATCGTACTAGTTTATGAGACGCGTTTCCTTTTCCAAAGTCATTTTAAAAGAAATCTGTAAAAAATCGAAAATTCTTCTTTATTAGATGTGCGATATACAATTAATATACAAAATCATGTGTTATTATTATTGTCGCTCTGATAGCTTATTTTATCTATCTATTCAATATCTAAAAAAACATTACATGCAATTTTTTATGTGAAAGGCTCTAAAACAAAAATAAAAATACAACCAGTTTAAACTATTTAAACCAGGTGTGGCCAACCCAAACAATCTTGTGGACCACTTTGGAAATGCATATAAAATTATATATATGCATTTCCAAAATTGAATACAATTAATGATTAATGCGGCCCGTAATTAATGTGATAATTTTATATATATATATATATATTATCACATTAATTACGGGCCGCATTAATTATTAATTATTACAGGCCGCATATAAAATTATCACATTAGATTTAGACCCACTATAGACATTTTTGGAGTGAAAAATTGAAACGTAATGATTTATTATTATTGTCTTTACTATTATTCTTACATGTAAATAGATAATATAATAATTAATAATAATGATACTTAATGAACATTGTAAAGAAACATATACCCAACACTAAAAATAAAATATAAAAAATATATAAATATAATATTTATTTTTACTAATGCGATATTTGTTTCTGCACTTTTTCACTTATATTTGCAAATCGAAACTCAATTTGGGTATTTGCACATCGTAAATAATGTTTCAAGTTAGTATCCGTTATGTTTGAGCGTGTTTTGTATTTCATTTGGTCAATTTCATTTTCAAAAGAAACAATTCGCAGGTGTAAATTGAACCCGAAGCACTAACAACTGTTTGTGTCAAATTTCTCAAATTGGAAAATTTCTCTTTTGTGGCGTAAGTGTTATAAAAATAAAACTTTTGATTCTGATGTTTCCAAAATGTTTTTAATTCAATATTGCATTGCAAGTCAACCAGTTCCATTTGTAGATATTCTGGGGTCGACTCGATTTCAACATGAAAGGTAGATGTATATATTTCAAAAGTTTTGTTGTATTTGTCTAACTCTAAATTATTGTATCGATTTTCAAAACCAGCTGTAAGTTTTCTTATTTCTTTTGCATATTTGATGTAATTTATATGAATTTATATAATTTATATGAATGATGTAATTTATATATATGATATGAATGCCCAAATAATATATATTTAATGCATTGGTTTTCACTACTTTGTTCATTATAAAATAAAGTATATTTTGTAAAAAGTGATAAATCTATTGGGGCGGAAAAATATTCAAGGCGAACCGTGGGTTGGCCACCCCTAATTTAAAACACAATGCTCGATAATGTAACTTGATGCATAAAAACAATAATTTTTGTGAAAAAAAAAATAAGCATATAAATTTTTTGCTGCATATTTACTGGAATTACTAATCGTGCTTCAGTTTTAAATACTGGAATTTGTATGATTTTAAACATATAAAATCCAGCATTTAATGCAAAAGCATTATATTTTGCAGCATTTAATTAATGTTCCTTTAATGATATTTACATCATTAATTAATATTTAATATTAATTAATAATACAAATATCATTAATGATATTTGCATCATTAATTGTTATTTAATTATATTTGCATTTTCATCATTAATATAAAAATTTATATTTTAACTTCGATTATTCTAAAAGCAAACATTACTTAATGTCAAAATAATTACATAATTTAATAAAATAATTGCTTTCTAGAAATCTCTTTATCACTTTCCTTAATTAGTAATTAGCGAATATCCTTAATAATGTTGATGAATGTAACTGGAAATTCTTTCTAAAAAAATTATTGAATAATTTTGTCACTTAGTTTCAAATTTAATAATAGATAGTTTCATAAATAATTAGAATAATTTTTAACTATTTTTTTCAGCAGTCAATGTGCGTGATACATTTTGTAATTATAATGGTTTTTATTATAATGCAATTTATTTTTGAACAGCTAAGTAATAAGAATACTGAACTGAGTGCCGTGTTTCGAGATGTATTTTTCATATTAAATCCATTAGTACTCCCACTTTCCCAAATTCATAATAAAAAATCTTTTTTTTTATGATATTAAATCCGAGTTTTAAGGAATCATAGGCACAGCATTCAAAATTCTGAAGCCTAAATTATGAAGAAAAAAATCCCCACCCCTAAAGCCACAATCATTTTTTTTTTTATCTTTAATAATCAAAATGAAGCATTATTTTTGCATTAATGTTTTTTAAGTATGTATTATGACGGATATTTAAATTCATATCTTTAATGTTTTTACTACAGGAAGCAAAAAGGGAAAAAAAGTTATTTTTCATAACCTTTAATAGCATAATAGAGTTTGATTTTTGCGTAATTTTTTTTTTTCCTTCGTTTTCCCCCGCGTACCTAATGTTGCTTTAAATCACTGGCAATAAATGCAAATCAAAAGATCGCCCGTTTACTAAAAGTAGCTGAGATTTCAAAGTCGTTTACTTACGGCTTTAACCTTTTAAACGATGTAATTTGAATAGCACTCTCATTACAATTCCCATTCCTAGCGCTTCACAAGCTTGATTGCATTGTAATGGGTTTTATATTCAAATTAGGAGAGGCCCTGGGTGTACTCCTCGACATATGCGGGTTGAAAAAGTACTGTAGCCCCGTTTCGGAATTTTTTTTACAAGCAGCATTTGCCTTTTTTTTAATTTTAATATTTTAAAAACGGTGATCAGTAAGAGTTTTTAAAAAAAAGCAAACAAGATAAAAATATCTTGAAGACTAAAATGAGAAATAACAATTTAAAGAGATTGATTTCAAAAAAATATTTTTAATTAGTTTATTTTCTGTAAAATGGGAAAAATAAATTATTCATTTATATTCATATGATAATAAAATCTGTAACAAACAATTTTCAATAAAAATTATCAAGGAAATTTAAAAAATAGTCTAATCTCGGGTCGAAATTTTTTATAAGAAGCGTTTGCCTTTTCTTTTAGTTTTAACTTTTTTAAAATTGAGAATAACGGAAAAAAATTGAAAAGTTATGAATAAAATTTTAGGAGATCGGACTATAAAATTGTAATATGAATTCCCTCGAAGGAAATTCTTTCAATTTCAAAATTTTTTAATGAAAGGTAAACTTTTCTGATATAAAAGCTCCTCAAAAGCTTTTGATTTAAATTCATAAAGTAATAAAAATTTCTCAGATTTAGGAAACAGTTATGGCCACTTATGTATATAAGGAAGAAGTAAGTGGACTTATATAACAAGTGGCTATTTTTATGAAATGGAAATAATGAAGAAATCAACGACATCGTTTAAAATTAACAGAAAAATATTTTGATTAATAGTTTTTAAGAATCGCTAATTTTTAGGATTGTTTTGTCGCTCTACTGTCATTGTTTTGCACACTTTAGGCCAATTAGATCGAGGCCTACAGTTTAAAGTGGATTCTGAACCACTAACAAAACATCCATGCGATCATGCGGAATTCGAATCTTAGGTTTGTAGTACCAAAGACTATAGCAGTAGCCAATTGGCCATCAAGCTGTCTAATTGTTAGGAAAACACTGCCATATAAAACATATCTAATGCAAGCTATCCTAACCATTCGAATCTATTTTATTTTCAATGCCCCATAAAGGAAAACATCTACGAGAATTCAAAATAATAATATTACTTGACTTAAATATCACATGACTTTATTTAAACGTCTGGTTTGGTTTGTCGTTTTTCTCGTTCATTTTTGTGCACTTTAGGCTAATTCGACTGGGACATACAGCTTAACGTGAATTTCAAACCATTAACAAACATCCATGCCACCTCCAGGATTCAAACTTTAAATCCTGTGGTACCAAAGACCAAAGCAGTAGCCAATTGGCCATCAGAGCACGCATTTTAACGTCACAAGAGAGCTTCAGTACCTTAGTTATTGTCAATGATAAAAGATCCTTTTTAATCCATAACTGTACTGGATATACATTGAGTTAGATAGTAAGTAAAATAAATAATTAAAGTTCATAAGTAAAATTTGCATTTTTTAAGCCTTTCAGTTCTTCAAAATATTTGATAAAAATTTTTTAGAATATTTTTCAAAACAAATATCCTGCCATCAAAATGATGGCCTTTATATATCAGCAGATAGATTCTTAATTAGCAAAAATCTTCTTCAATCTTTTTTCTTACAAATCTTTTACAGTGTTTATAAAAATAACTACTTTAGTAGCATACAACTAATTCATTTTGTTTGTTTATTTATTTATTGTATCTTTCATGAAATGCTAATTTGTTTTTACGAGCGTCTTGGAAACACACACACCTCAATTTTGCGCAAAAACAATATCTATAATTAAAACCAACGTGTAAAGAAACCCTTCAGCGTTTAGGTAAGAAGGCCCAATGCTAATCGAAACTGTCTACCCAATTTTCTTTTTCGGACCAAAAAGAATATCATTTTTTTTTTTTCTATCTTTGCCTACCTGCCCATTAGGAAGACTGGTGTCATAATTTTAAAACCACCGTCCCACCTACCATAACATCACACACGGTAACGAATTCCTTTAATAAACCGTGCAAGCAAATCCAAATATTGATAAAATGGCATCGATTAGCACTGCACTTGGTGTTTTTGTGATTAATTGGCGACGCTCAGAAAGGCGAGTTTTCACCAGCAGTCTCATCCGTTATAAAATTTCCCTGATGGTTAAAAAAAAAGGAAGAAGCGAAGGTAACTGAAGTAGAGTCATTAGCAGGGTTATTATTATGGTAATGAATTAGTGATTAATAGGATTTAGTGTGTTTGCTGTTTTCCTAAGGAAATCTATAAGGACTTCAGCGCGTATTTTTAACCTTTTCTTGCGAAAGAGTATCATGACACAGTTGTTAAGCGCGGCTTCTGCAATGGGGGTGGTAAATCATGGTGGTTATATTCCATCGCTATGCGTCTGATGGATAGCAGAATTAGACTTTGCTTTGAAATTTTGCTCATTTAATGCTCTTGTCAGGGGAATTTTTGATTTAGAGAATGAATAACTGGAATATTTAAATATTTCGTTGTGGTAATTTTTTAGCTTAAGCAACGATCTCGTTTAACCACAATGCTGTTCATCTTTAAATTAATGAGTGGAAATAATTATTTTATTATGATAATAGTATTCAGATCTTTTACTTGTGGGGTAGTTGGTCATTATATTAATCAAAACCGGATTATTCAATGGTGGAATTTGTTGTTGTTGGGTTTTTTTCAATATACAGTTCTTCCCATTACATAGTTTTAATGATATAATTAGGATAGTGTAATTTAAACAATTTTATAGTTGTCGTTAAAATTTCTATTTTATTTTTCTCAGAATAGTTTATTTTATAGTTTGCAAATAAAACTTTTTAAATTTAGTTTATTTCAGTACAAATCAAATATATTAATAAATTTTGTTATGTTATATCTTTCCATAGTATTAAAAATGAGGCACAAAATTTATTTGCCAAATTTTTTGTGTTTTTTAAAGCAGAAGTAGTAATTATGACACATTTAGTTGATAGTTGTACAATTGCTAAATATTTAAAAATTTTATTTCATTAAAACTTGGCTTTGAAAAATAAAGTAATATTCTTACAACTATCCAGATAAAATTGTGATAAAATTAATTTTAATAAATGTTTTTAAAAAAAATAAAAACAGAATGGACTTGATCTTTAACATCATAATTTTGATACATCAAAAATTTACATAAAATACTTTTAAAAACATAAAAAAAAAAATGATTAACAAAAATTTAGAAAATATAATGCATGAAACCAGTGTTCATTTGGCTTTTATTATAAATTTGGATATATTAATCTATAACATAAAAAAATCAGTACTATTTTTAAATAATAAAGACATTTATAAATTTTATTCTAAAAAATTATCCGGGTAAACAAGCATTTAAGATTGACAAACAAGAGGAATTTTTTTAATTTTATAAATTAGTCATATCTTGCATCTATTTCTAATTAATCAAAACAGTTTTAAATATTTACGACAGAAATAACATAGACAAATATTTAATTTATGTTTAGGCAAAATAAAAAGTAAATATGAACAAAAAGAAATTTTAAAAAAAAAAAAAAATATATATAATAAAAAAATTTGAATAGAACAAAATAGTTAGTAAAAAGCATATTTACAAAAACTTCAAAACCCTTTTAATATCAATTAATTTTTTAAACAATTTTTACCTTACTCAATTCTTTTACAAATTATTTATTAATAAAAATATAAAAAGCTATATTAAATACAAATTGTAAATCATAACGGTGAATAAGAACAAATAACTAAGACGTAGTTTTATATCAGTAATTGTTTTACAAACGATTTTTGAAACAAAGTAATTTAAAAGCATAAATTTAAAAACAAAAAAAAATTAAATTAGAAAAATTTTTTTCGTTAATCTTGGCTAGGCAACAGATTAAAAAAATATTTTAATAAATTTAAATAAAAAAATAAAACTTCTAAGCGTTATAGTATTCAAATTTTTTAGAATAAATATAAGCACATATAAACTATCTTTTTGCTTTTTAATAATATAGCGAGATTTTTTAATTAAATAATAACATTTTATTTTATTTTAAAATTATGCTTTCAAACGATTTAGTTCAAAAATTGTCAGTAAAAAATAACTGCTTACCTTTGTGATTTATAATTCAGTCTTTTGTGATTCATTCATTTGGGAATCATTCATTTTGCGATTCATCCATTCTTTGGTTTTGTCTTTACGCATATAGTTTGAAGAACGAGCTAACTGAATGAGGTTAATTGAATTAATAATTTTTAAAAAATTATCGTAAAATTAGAACAATGACTTATTTTTAATTTAATATGTATACCTTTTTCTGTTCATTTCAGTTGTTCTTTTATGTGAGCAGAAATTTATTTTTTTTATTTAAATTTTTTTATTTATGTTAACTATTTATTTTACCGGGGAAAAAATTAAATAAACATTTTTGATTTTTTTTTTTTTAGGCGCCATCTACTGTAAGAACAAAATTTTTTTTTAGTTTTTTTTTTTTATTGATCATAAATTTCCGGTTCCACAGGGGGCGCCATAATTACTAAAGTGAGAAGCTTAAAGCAAAATACTATTGCACATGAACGAAATTAAAAGACAAACAAGAATTCTTCAATTTTTATTACATGCATTTTTATCATCAAGATGCAAATAAGAAATTTTTCGTTCTGTTCAGCTTAGAATGTCAATTTGATTATTTCAGAACTTTTATTTCATAAGTTGAAAATATGATTTTCAAGAAAGAATAACTCCAGTCAAGGAAGGAGGTAATTTTGTAAGAAGATTTATTTTCTTGATTTTATTTTCTTTGAAAATTTAAAATTTATCGTTTAATGTGAGAAGATTAATAGCATCAGGGATTTAAATCCTCTATTGCACATGAACAAAGAGAAGATTGTAATAATCGAAAATTTGACGTAATTTTCAATAAATTAAACTTTTTGCTGTGGTTCAAGAGATTTTACATGGTAATTTCTCCATGCATTAACGCAACAGATTCACATTGGACATGCGTACATGTAATCTGGGAATGATAAAGTGTTTTGGAAATATAAAAGCTCAAAAAGATTTTCTAAAAATAAGAAATTTTTTGTTCTGTTCATCTTAGAATTTCAAATTAAAAACATAATTTTAGTGGGAATATTTTTTAAAAAAACTTTCGTCGAAAAACTTAATTATAAAATATTGTTATTTCAGAACTTTTATTTCAAATTTGCCTCTGAAGTTGAAAATATGATTTGTAAAAAGATATTTAGGTTTCTTGATTTTATTTTCTTTGAAAATCAAACATTTATAAACGTTATTTCAGTTTTCAATCTTGTGATTCAACTTTGATTAATTTTGGAATTGGAATTTCAAAGATTTTTGCCTCTTATTTTAAATAAAACGTGAAAACATAAAAAATATTATTTATGTGAATTAATTCATATTAACTTTAAATGTATTTTTTTAGTAACAGTAATTATTGTTTAGAAATATCAATGATTTTTGTCACAAATATTTGAATATTTATTAATATATAATAATGTATAGTCTGTTAAAAAACGATAATAACTAAATTTTTGTTAATTAATTTAATAAGATATTCACATAAGTTATCGTTATCATTGCTGACACCTCTGTTTTTTTTTATGGTGCTATGCAATAATTTAGAAATAAATTAAATAACATGTTTAATTAAAAACCGGTTATACTAAATAATATTGTTAAGGACTTTGTAATGTTTTAATAAGTCATAAATAATTTTTTTTACATTTATTTGTTTCGTTATATTTTTAGATTGAACCTAATTTTATTGAATTTTATCTATTTTTGTAATTTCTTTATTAATTTTGAAATAATAAAATTCATTTTAAAATAAAAGAATATTGCAATAGTTTGAAATCATCTTGAATAAAAATAGCTTTGCTGATCATTTTTTATTTCTTTTTTTTTGGTGTTATTTTTAAACTTATTATAACATGCAATTTCTGGACAGTTTTTGAAATGTAATTTGAGAAGCTTTTTATTTTTATTAAAATTAATTAAAAAATTTGCTTTTATTACAATAATTGTATCTTTTATATTTTACAAAAAATGCTACAATTTTATCGTCATAAGACAAAAAAATTTAAATCAATTATTAAAATTATAAAATTTATTTTGATTAATGATGATGAGATTTATTATTTATAGAGCACATGTTAGAGAAAAAAAAAAAATTTCCATCATCTCTTAGTTGAAAAAGTTTAAAAATTCTTGCCTAATTAGATTTAGGATTTAAAAACTTCCTTTTAATGTTTTCCCTATTTTTAAGTTTTATTTTGAGTGGATACGTGAAAATAAAAGGGTGATTGATGTGACCATGTGGTGAATGACTTCAGACCTCAAGAACGGCAGATATGCAGCAAATTTAGTTACGCAGCTTATTTTATGGGTGACACACTTTGCTACTATTAGTGACAACACAATTTTGAACCAAACTGTTTAAGAGATTGCATCTGGTGGATTCACACCGATCTTCTCTTCAATGGAAAGATCAAAAGATTTATTGTGATCAACATAAATAACTACATAGACAGTTGAACTTTCTGTTAGGGTTCAAGTTGCGTATTAAACATTACTTTATTTGTCTTATTCACCTAATTTGATTTCAGCTTAAATTTAAAATTTTTATTTTTAAGAAAATATTTCACATTCAAATGAATAATTTTCCATTACTTTTTCTTTTTCACATGGCTTCTAAAAACCAAAATTGACATTGTAATTAAAAAGCACTATGAATTCTCATTTGCTCAGATTAAGAAGATTTGGTCTTTCAGTTATTTGCGACTCGTAACACATATCTTATCGCAGCATTTTCATATAGTGAGGTGACTGGAAAAAATTTGAGCTCATTGACAGCCATTTTTGGTCATTTTATTGATGTATTTGCTATCCTAACATTTAATGTGTATAGGTGTCCATTAAAAAATGCCAGATCCACCAAATTTATCGGTTTTTCTCTTAAAGAGAGTGATATTTTCGGTGATCTAATAAAAAATCATCTAATAAATTCATTGTAATTAAAAATCACTAACTTATTTGCTCATATTAAGCAGATTTTGCTTTTCAATTTGATTATGACTCTTGTAACTCGTATCTTGTTGCATCATTTGAAAAAGATTTCAGCTTGTTGACAGCCATTTTGGGTCTATTTATCAGTGTTTTTTTATCCTCAAAGTTAATGTGTGTAGGTGTCCGTTACAAAATTTGCCAAATTTACCGATTTTCCTCTAAAAAGAGTTTATACTTTTGATGAGCTAATAAAAATGATATAATAAATCCCATTGTAATTAACAATAACTTTAAAATTCTTTTTAACTAAAAATAATTTCAACTTATTTGCTCAATTATCATGCGAGTTACAAGAGTCGCAATGTTATTGTAGCATTTGGAAAAATTTGGGCTCGTTATAGCCATTTTGGATCACTTTTATCAATGGTTATTCTCATTACAAATGTCAGATCTGCCAAATTTATCGAGCTATTATTATTATGCCAGATCTGTCAATTTGAGCTCATTGACAGCCATTTTTGGTCACTTTATCAGTAAATTTATCATCCTCACAGTTAATGTGTGTAAGTGTTCGTTAGAAACGCCAGATCTACTAAATTTATCGATTTTCACTAAACAGGATATATATCTCTCTATTATATTTTCGGTGAGTCAATAAAAAATTATCAAATAAATCTATTGTAACTAAAAATCATTTTAACTTATTTGCTTAGATTAAACAATTTGGTCTTTCAGTTTTATTTGTGATTCATTTAAACTATATCTTGTTCATTTTATATATTGCCATTACGGGAAGATCTGAGATAGTTAATGGGCATTTTTTATTAGTTAATTTTTCAACATTTTCGTTATCTTCATTGTCAACGTGTATCGGTACCAATTTTAAGGTGCTACATTTACCATGTTTATGCTTTAATAAGAACAAATGTTTTCAATGAAGTACATGGAATTAAGTTGAATCGATAATCCATTAAAAAAGTTTTCATATTTTCATGTGAAATCAGGAAAGGTTTACAGACTAAATATGCAAACAAATATTGAATACTGGAATTTTGAATAATTGAGTGAGATATCCTACTAATTATTAGCGTCTTAAACTTTTGAACCAAAAATTATGTGTTTTATAATTTTTTTTCTTTATTATTGTAGAACAAAACTCAATTAAATTGCTGTTTTATTTCATAAGAAGATATAAAATACTAATCTCATCTCAAATTTTGTGGGAAATTAATTTCCTCTTTAATACTTAAATAAAAAAAAAAAACACTAATGCTTATAACTGAGTCTTAATTCATTATTTTGAATCTTCAATTTGCTTAAAACATTATCAGTTAATTCTTAAAATTTGTCATGTTTCTAATAAATTTTATCAAATCTACCTTTAAAATAAAGAAAACAGTAAATGAAAATTTTATTAGATTTTTTTTTCTTATGTAGATTTCTGAATCTTTTACAAAAGCGATACAATTAATAACACTTTGTTCTATGCGTATTTAAATACACATATTGTAAAATAACATTAACCTGTTCTGTTTAAAATTGATTTCATTTTTAATTAATTTACTGTATTGCGAGAAACGTTAAAATAATTATTAATTTATTTTTTTTCGTCTTAATATTTTTAGAGGTACTTTATTTATCATCGCAACCAACCACAAAGTAGCCTTCGTCAATTAGCAAGTTAATTTTTTTCAAGCAAGAAGGCCTAGCAAAATTAATTGACTTTTATTTTATTACTTACACCTACCCAACACAGAGAGTTCTTTTAGGTGCTTTATAGCTCTTAGCAAATTTAACATTAATGCGGAAAAATAAGGTAGGGAAAAAAACCTATCATCTGCATTACTTAAAGCATAAGTAGGCAAGTTAAAAACACAATAATAAAAAAAAATACTTCCCAACTTTGCCTTGAATGCGCGCTTCTTCTAAAAATGAATAAAAATTTAAATTAAAAATTAAAGGGGGGAAAAAATACGATAATGAATTATTTGAGAAACGATTTTGCTATCCTTGTTCTAAAAAATTGCTAAGAATAACGGTCGGGAGTTTAAAACCGATATTGATGCATAAAAAGTTCCCTTTTTATTTTTCCTATACCTTCCAAGCAGCAATTTATTGAAGCTAATAGCACGATGGTAAGGTAGGTCAACAAGAGTTCCATCTTTTTATGAGTAAGCCGAGGGTAAAACTTATCGGTGTTTAGCATTAATAATTCAATGAGATTTAATTTGCTTACCCGAAAGTCATTACCAAAACAATGGGAAGCACAAATGTTTTCTTAATGGCCTAGCGGGAACATTGTTTTTGCCCCCGCCGCCACGTTTTTCATGCTTGCCGCTAATCAGGCTTCGGGTTTATCCGTTCTTTGCTTCAGTTCCTGTTTTAAGTGCAGGAAATCTTAGTAAGAAAAAGATTCCTTTCCCGATTAATGCATGAAAAAGTGAACTAAACTCATTAATCACTATTACGTGGAAGTGCTGAAAATGGTTACTAAGTGTTTAGCTTAATGCTTCCTTTTTACTAAGCTGCTTATTAAAAACACTAATTAGAAATATCGCAAAGAAAATTAAGGTAATCAAACTGGAGTAACAGACTAGAGGGAAAAAAACTCCACTTTTCTTCCTTTAACCAAAATTATGAAATATTTTTGATCCTTTTTTTTTTTTTTTTAATTATTCTTTCCATAACGGTTTAAAGAAAAACTCACTCCATAAAATAATCAAGATTAAAAATAAAAACAAAAGTTGTAGCTGTTTTCGAACGCATGCCACTTTGACCTAAGCGATTTGCCACTAGAACGGCAGAAATGTAGATAATGCAGCGTTATCCAGGATGATTAATAAAGGGTCTGCTATACTACACTTACAATATGGTGCAGCAGTTTTTACAGATCACATCCAAAGGTGGTATATAGCACCCTCCCACCCTCCTTTTTTGAGCCCATCTCACATTAAGACTTACAGATTTATCGTGTCCATTCCCGGCATAAACAGATTTCGATTGAGCTTATTTGCAAGATTTCACTTGTATCAAAACACCAGAATCAAAATTTAGCTTGCTAATTCAACAGGCCACCAGACTGCTCCTGCCCTATAAATAAAAAATAAAACCATTTAAAAATATATAATTATATATATAAACTTAATATATATTCTTGTATGGGGCCTGATGGCTCGAATGACTAGAGTTCTGGCGATCGGTGCCACAGGGTTCGAATCTCGGCGGTGCCATTGATGTTTGTAGTGATTCAGAAAATCTACTTTAAAACCATAGATTCCTGTCTATATAACTTCAGAGCGTTATGGGAATGTAGGACTGACAAGGCTGTCCCGTGAAAAAAAAGTGATGATTAATCCTACCCCATGAAAAGAAAACATTTCATGTTTCGATATCTGCCAGCAGGCAGACGGCTTGGCCCAACAAGGGCTGTTGCGCCATGAAGAAGAATATATATATTTGTATATATAAATTATTTTTCACAAAACATTCTGAGTAGATTATTAGTTGTATTTTAACTATAAACATTATTCTTGTTTGAAAGCAATAGATTCATGGGCCTGTAACAAAAATAGGGGTGATAATATTAGCAAAAATAATAATAATTGTACAAATGATAAAATTCTTTAGTTACAAAAAGTAAGCAAATATTTAATATTTCATAGCAATTAAAAATTCCATATAAAGATACATCATAAGTTTTGTTATGATCTACAAAATAGTTTTTAATAATTTTAGGCTAAAGATCAGAGCCCAATTCTTTAACCTGGAACGAACCACTCAAAAATCCATGTTCCCGCCATTTCATTAGCAATTAAAAGGCCAGATCGCCAACCAATTTGCCAACAGACAGCATCCAAATAATAAGTTAATGTTGATAATAATTGCATTACAAAAATATTTAAATTATATTAAAAAACATAAATAAAATTGACTTATTTTATTTCACATTTCTATTTCAAATTATAAACACTAAAAACATTATGTTTTAACAAACTTCGAATTTAAGCACTGAGAACTCATGCGACAACAGGGCCTAATTAATTTCAAACAGCGGATACAGATGATAACAGATTGAGCCGTGGAACTGGCAGACCGAAGATCTGACCTGTTCTCACTGTCCATCTGCCTTTTCTAAAAGAGGACCTCTTCTAATTCTAGGGCGTCAGAAAACATGATACTTGATTGTTTTTGGCCGCTCTTCAAAAACAGAAACCACTTTCGTAAGTTGGCGACTGGAAAAATCGCCATTCATCTGTCTACCTGTCACTCAGGTTCCCCTGCAGGCAAGCGGCGTAAACGGTTAGTTGCGGTGCGGTAATTGTTTTCAACGTAAATGATCCCCGGTTAACCTTTCATCTGCTTCCTTATCAGTGTCAATCAAAGGAGGGTAAACTGGCATTTAAAAGGTGAAATAAACAAGTTGCATTGCTTGAAGTGAGTGTAATTTGTGGGAATGTGGGATGGAAAACATCGGAATAGCGGTTGTCGAATGGCCGGAAATGTTAAGAACTAATTGAACCGAAATGGACATAACATGCAAATATCGTTTTTAATGATGTATTGCGACTCCCATAAAGGAAAACGTTATATCTGTTTATGTCAAAGCCACTACTGTTGAAATGGCTACTTGTGTTGATTATTCAATTTTGTTTCGTTGCAGTTGTTTTTAGTTATCATTGTTACAGGTATCTTTGCCAACGTATTTTTATAGCCTGCCATTTTTTTTTCTCCTTATTTTAGATAATTATACAGAAACAAAGGCATTTTATACGTTTATCAGAAAATATTTTAAAATAATCAAATAAAAGGAAAAAGAAATTTTGGTACACAAGTAATAATTTCCACAAAGTAGTTTTTCACTATACAAAATGCACACTTTAGGCTAATTAGGCTGGGACCTACAGGGCGGCCCGATGGCCAATTGGCTAGCTCTGGCCTTTGGTACCACAGGCTTCAGGTTCGAATCCTGGCGGTGACATGGATGTTGGTGATTGGTTCGAAATCCACTTTAAACTGTATGTCCCGTTCTAATTAACCTAAAGTGTGCGAAAAAAAGGACTGTACAGCGACAAACCAAACTTGAAGCAATTCTCTGATGGCTGATGTCGTGATAAGCACTGCCGTTGTAATAAGGATAATAAATGTAAATGTAAACGGAACCGGCATCCAGATTAACTAAAAGTTTATTTATTAAAATGGATTTCCACCAGAATATTAAAATCTCATATCTTAGAAACGCCAGGAAATCAGAAAAAAAAAAAATAGGATATCGAGATTCCGATTGGCTGTCTTTCTTTGATGTTATATTTTTAGTGGAAAACCACTTATAATTTCCAAAAATTACAAAACACATATAAAATATTGTGCTAATAGTTAAGTGTTTTTTTTATCAAACTTAAAGTTAGGTCATACTATCTTTCATCAAAATCTGAAAGTTTTTTATAAAAAATTGAGTGTAGCATTAATTTTTAAGCTGGCACAAAATGACCTTAGAGTGACATACAGAACAAACCAAATCAACCTGCAGTTTAACGTGGATTCCGAACAAACATCCAAACATCCATGCCAGGATTTGAGTCTTAAGCCTGTGGTACCAAATGCCAGAGTTTGCAAGTCAATTGGACATCAGGCAGTTTTTGATATTCATAATTAAAATATTCAAAAATTATTGGTGTAGGAATACACTGATAAACAAGTTTAGTGAAAATGATATCTCAACTAAACGAAATTGCTAATAAATAGGTAAGAAAGTCATTAATTATTTATTAAAAAAAAATTTTTTTTAAGATTTCTTACATAAAAGCAAAGAGTTTTCGAAATTTTGTTTAGTATAATCACCAAATTTTGTTTTTACTGAAAAAAATAAAGAGTAGAACATCAAATTTTGTTATATTATAATATAATTATCAGAAGGGGAGATATTTTATCAAAAAAGAAAAACGACCACATTTTATGATTCCTAGAAATGGTGGAATAAAAAATATTGTATAATGTTAGTACAGTTAGTTTTTAGATTATATTATATTCATCATCAGTGGCGTAACAGCCCCGATGGTGGGCCAAGGCCATCTGCCTACTGGCAGATTTCGAAACAGGAGATATTTACTTTCTACGGGGTAGGCACGTAACCCGTACACTCTACAGTCATATTAGACCGGGACTCTACTCATGGTTAGACCGGGAACCTATGGTTTAAAGTGGATACTGAACTGTGTTCAGGTTTGAGCAGAAAAACTGACTGTTTTTTAAATTCCTTCTATTAGCTCACACTTTCTCTATATATATATCTTGTTCAAATTTTCAATCGTTAATAAAATACATTTTAATTATCCACTCAAGTTCAAATAAATTTTTTTTTGAACTTGTACTGGATGACACTGGATGTTAATACAGATTTTTCAAATATTAATTCATTAATTAATTTTAGTTTTATATGGGAGAAATATTCATATATTCACTCTGCTCTTTCTTCTCATTTGCTCATCATTAATTAATTAATAATTAGTTAGTAATCTCTTTTTTCTCATAACTAATTATTAATTAATTAATGATTATTAATTATTTTATTCATTCCATTATTAATTATTTTTATTCATTTAATTATTAAATATTATTATTTTATTATCAAATATTTTTATTATTCATTTAATATACATTGTTCAGTTTTTAAAATAATGTAACTACAAATTGGCAATAATATAAAAAAAAAATCGTCTGATTTTTAATTTAGCTTATTTTTCTGGATATTATTATTCTTAATTTTTTACATTTGAAATTTGAAACGATCGTGTTTGAGTATTCTTGTTAATGTATTCTATATTTTTTAATTTTAAATGATGAAAAAGTTTTTAATTAAATTTGAAATATAGCCTAATATATTTTTATTATTTTTATATTTGCTTTTATTATATTTGCTTTTATTATTTTTGCTTTTATTATTTTGCTGTAATTCGAGATTGCTGTTCTTTTTATTTTCAATTCCTTCTATTAGCTTACACTATATATATATCTTGTTCAAATTTTCAATCGTTAACAAAATACTTTTTTATTCATCCACTCAAGTTCAAATACATTTTTTGAACTTGTAGTGGATGACACTGGATGTTAATACAGTTTTTTCAAATATTAATTCAGTAATTAAATTTAATTAATTGATTTTAGTTTTTTATATTTAAGTTGCATATATCTACCAATAGATGGCGCCAGATAACTTAAAAACTGAATGAAAATTATTTATAAAGGACTTTCTGCAATAGAGTGAAAAAAAAAAAGAAAGAATTGACTTTAAAAAATTTGTTTTTATATTACTTGTTTCCCCTGAAACCTGAACACAGTTCACGGATCCTGGATCTAGGTTGTGTGTTTTTTTTTTTTTTTTCTTTTTCTAAAAAAAAGTATAATTATATAAATAAAGTTAAAATTCTAAATGTATGATTGTATAGTGTATATTGTAATTACAATTTTAAGTGTTTATTTTTTCAGTTAGCCTCTAATTAAATCTAGCATTCTTCATTTAAAATATTAGTTGTATGTAGATTAATTGTTTTCTATCACAGAATAATTTTAAAATAAACCACATCAGTATTCGCATTCACATGTTTTAATGATAGAATTTCAATTGTCTGGTTCTGTATAATACATTACATTATTACTTAATGTGTTTGGCAAAAAAAAAACGAATGTATTATTATCATGTCAAGTTTTTTAATTTTTTTATTTTATATATTTAAAAATTACGGAAACTACTGTCTCGATAAGGAGTCTATGATTATCATTTCACCTGCAAAAAGGAGAAGGCGGAACTTAAAAAAGTGAGATCATTTAGCCTAGTAGATTTCAATTTTATTAATCATAATTGTATTAGTCATAATTTATATTTTATTAGTTATAATTTATTTTCCTTTGAGGCAACAAGTATTATTACGCATACTATTCTATTATTGCATACGATTCTATTGAAATTAATGAGGAAATAAGCATAGTTTTCGAAGAGTGTATTTTTAATTAACTTTGGTAGTCAAAACTTTATTAATTTTTATATCAAAATGTATCCTTTATCAAAATTCTAGAAATTAACCAAATCTCACTGAAACATAGTTAACTAAGTATAATTAAAACAAAAAAATAAATTTATTTTTAATTTAATAATATTTTTTTAAAAAATTAACATACATAATAAAAAATACGAACGTAATAATTTGAATAATAATAATGATGTAAGTCACATTAATTTAGTCCATTTATTGCTGTTGAACTCCAATGCTAGCGATTTGTTGAACTTGGTTGTTTGCCTCAAAAAGTGTAGATGTATAGCAAATTCAACATTACCCGGTATACTAAGTATATGATGTATTGCTATGTTGTATCTCATTTTATCACCACATTTTGAAACAAACAATCGTCAAGGATGGCATCTAGGAGTTCCCAAACTCCTCCTTGCAAACATATATATAACGGAAGAGCATATTAAACTGACGATTTATCGTCTCAAACCCACGGAAGCTTTCGAATCGATATCACATTTTTTTTTTTTTAAAACCAGCTCTTTTAATTCACGCGACCTGATGTCCAATTGGCTAGCGCTCTGGCCTTTGGTACCCAAGTTGAATGTTCCAATCCTGGCGGTGGCATGAATGTTTGTGAGTGGTTTGGAATTCCCGTTGAACTGTAATCGTCCTAATTTTTGACCGCAGAGCGGCAAACTAAACCTTTAATTCACATGCCCAACTATCTATGGATCACTCAGGAAAACTGAATTATTATAGAAATAGGATCATTTTACTTAAAACAACAATTATTTCTGATTACTTATCTCTTATTGTAGATTAATACGGAGATCCTTGGCCACGCAACGGCATCTAGCTCCTTCATTGTTAAATGTTGAAACATAGCGGCGGTCTTATGTCCTTGAGTTAATAAGAAAAAGAGATAATTAAATGCCCTTTTTTTAAAAAAGAATTAATTAATTAATAAAATGAAAAAATGCAAAAATAACAAACATTTCAAAAGTGTAGATGTTGATAAAATCAGTTTCATGTAATCAAAAAATAAAACCAAAGGTCAAATTAGAGGAAAAATAGCTTAGAGAAAAGTTTTTAACTTTTTTTTTCATCCAGACAATCAAAATAAACAGTCAGAGCGGAAAACGTCAAAATTAATTTAAAATATTTAGAACCCAAGGTCTTTTGCTATGTTTGAGGGAAGAAATATCAAAATCGTAATTTTGTATATTTAAAACAGGGTTTTAGATGTTTTATATTATTATAGAATTTAGTAGAAATTTTGTGAGCAAATTGTCTTCAATTATTTCGAGAGAGCACGTCGGATTAGTTATATAATTTTACAAATACGTCCTCCATTTCTTATATATTTATAATGCAATTAAATTAATTTTATGTGATCGTTCGAATTTGTTGCAAATTTATTTTCATACTTCATTTCAACTTTCAGTCATACTTTCATTGCGCTTTAATTAACAACGTATAGAAAAAAATTTAAAAATATCTCAATTGCAAAAATGCATTTACTACTGTTACAAACACGAAATGCACCGCGAGATTAAGGAAGTTATTAAAGGAAGTTGCCAGATCCTGTTTGGCGTATCTTCAGGTAAAAGTTTAAGTTTCCGCTCACCATCTAACTTCCGGTAGCTTTGAAATAAACATGCTCATATCATGGCTTGTTTTAAGCTCGTTATGTTTTCGACAAGGTAGGCCTTTTTTGTTTTCAAATGATTGTTTGTAAATTTTAAAAATATTTTTTAATTATTAATATATTGAATATTTAAAAAATTAACATTAATATTTACTGTAAGTAATTTTAATGTGGAATTATTTGTTGATTTCAATATATTTTATCACAGAAGAAAGAAATACTTAATACCTATCATCCCATGAAATATTTATGAAAAAAATTTATGTTTAATACTATAAACAGAATTACATTGTAATATAATATGAAATGTTTTCAAAAAGAAATTACATTTATTATATTTGTTAATTAAAAATTGTTCAGAAATAAAGAAATAAATTCAATTTCTTAAAAATGAGAAAACATATATAATTTTAATATAATATTTATTTAATATAGATAATAATATTTATTTTTTATATAATATAATATATGTTAATATATATATTAATTATAATATAGTTATATATATTTTAATATAATATATATTAAGAGTTATATATATAACAGTTTCTGCAAAAAAATATGATATCCTAAAATTTTACTAAAAATATATTAATGTTTTCACATTATTAATTTTATTACAAATAGATTTTTCTGTTCGCAAATAAATATATTTAAGAACTTTTGTAATTTTTTAAATATTATTTTCATATCTCTAATTAATATAAAAAAATAGAATATTTCACAAAATGGAAAAGAAAGTAACTTGAAAAATGATATAAATTTTTCATTTTATACAATTAGTAATAATAAAAGTTATTTGATATTTGTACAGTTAAAAACTTGTGAAAATTAGCATGCCATTTTAATTAATTGGATTGATTTAATTGAAAGAATTTTTTTCCATGATATAACTTTCAGTTAAATGCAGCCTTTTACTCCATTCCTCTAAAACGACTATGATATACGATAAATTGTTTCTAATATATGTTTAAATGGAATTGTTTTTGTTTTTCAATACATTTTTGCTTTTAATATTTATTACAATGTTTTGAATTTATTCAAATAATAATAAATTCAAATCATCATTGTAAATTATTAATTTTACTTCCGTGTTCATTATTTGGGTCAGGAAAAAAATATTTTATATATTTTATACAAGAATATGTATTTTATGGCTATCATTTACAATAAATAACAGAGTTTATAAATGAGTATTTTATTTTTTTCTTGTATTTGTGTTCGAAATATGCTATTTATTTTGAATTTGCAAAAAAAAAGACCAATTATATAAAAAAATAAATTAACACATTTGTTAAATCTTCTGAGAGTTGAAATATTTCGGTATTCATAAGTTTCATAAATTTATTTAATTAAAAAAAAAAATTTCCCAGACACTCAAAAAAAAAAAAAGCATGTTAATATACTTTTTATTCCTTATAAATATAATAGAGAAATCTGTACTAGAAAGTATTTTAGTTAACATAACAACTTTCCATTAAAAAAAAAAATATTTAGTTGCTTGCAATGCTTTTTATTTTTTTAGTTTTTATATCTGTGGTCTATTGCGAAGAACTGACACAGCTGTTAGTGTACATCTTGACGCAGATGCTAACAGCGATGGATTCACATATTGCAGCAAAGGATGGTTTTCATTTGGTATGTTAAAAGTACATCTTTTAATTTGCTCACTATCATGGGAGAATATTATCATTTACCATTTAGATATTACCATTACCATTGATTTACCATTTATGACCATTAGGCAGGAGATATTACCATTACCATTGATTTACCATTTATGACCATTATAGTGTAGATATTTACCATTTAGGATATTATCATTTAGATATTACCATTATCATTGATTTAATATTTATTACCATTAGGTAGGAGATAAAAACGTTACCAAAAAGGATATTATCATTTAGATATTACCATTACCATTGATTTACTATTACCATTAGGTAGGAGATATTACCATTTACCATTTAGGATATTATCATTTAGATATTACCATTATCATTGATTTACTATTTATTACCATTAGGTAGGAGATATTACCATTTAGATTTAGGATATTACCATTTAGATATTACCATTACCATTGATTTACTATTTATTACCATTAGGTAGGGAGATATTACCATTTGCCATTTAGGATATTATCATTTACCATATTACCATTACCATTGATTTATTTATTTATTACCATTAGGTAGGAGATTTATCATTTATCATTTAGGATATTACCATTTAGATTACCATTACCATTTAGATTTACCATTTATTACCATTACCATTAGATATTACCATTCAGATTTAGGATATTACCATTTAGATATTACCATTACCATTGATTTGATTTTTACCATTTAGATATCATCATTTACCATTTAATATTACCATTTAGATATTCCATTACCATTGATTTACTATTTATTACCATTAGATAGAGATAATATCTTTTATCATTTAGGATATTACCATTTAGATATCACCATTACCATTGATTTACCATTTTTAATACCATTAGGTAGGAGATATTACCATTTACCATTTAGGATATTACTTTTTAAATATTATCATTATCATGGATTTACCATTTATTACCATTAAGTAGCGAGATATTATCATTTAAGATAATACCCTTTTATCATTTTATATATTACTATTTTATTTCATTTTTAATTTAACCCGGTTTTTTCATTAGAAAAATTATTTTTTTCAATGTATGTGTTGTACAACATTGTACAAATATTATTTTAATAACTTGGATAACTGTATTTAAGAATTATGGAATGGAATTTTGTGCTATTATGCGACCAATAAATATTTTGAAATATTAATTTATCAAAAACAAATATTTCATTTTAAAATTAAATAATTTTTATTTTATCATGGAAGAATAAATAATAACGTCATTATTTAATTTAAAAAAAAAGGTTTGCATTAGCATAATATATTGCAGTTTTTGTAAATACTGTTCAAATACTGAAAATTGGCCTATTTTAAATCTATATTGTGATTATGAGCTAGATATTTCGGAAAATTAAAGTAATTTTTAAACTTCAACAGAATTTTGTTAAAGTTAAATCTTGTTAAGATCTTTAAAGTTCAAAAAAAATTTTTTTTTTAATTTATCTTTTATTTATTTTTTATTTTATTTTGCAAGAAAAAAGGATAAGTAACATTTCATAATTCTAAATAGAAAAATATATAATTCGAAAATAATAATTGTGAATAAACAATATAAATATGAAAACACTGCACACGAAATTTTTTATTTCTTTTGCAGGTGTTTTTCATTACGTAACAGTTAGGAAAGTTTAAAGAAGTTTAGATATTTGAAATAACTTTGATTTTTCACTTTGTTTTTTACACTAATCACTCTCATATCATATCCCCAGCGCAATCTTCATTATTTTATGCAATTTTTTTTTTTTATGAAATAAGAAATGAAACAATTTACTTAGTATATATAAATATGCAATTATAAAATATGCAATATGCCTAGATGTATAAATATATAATTTATGTAGAGTTTGTCAGTTTTTTGTCCTTTTTTTATTACTCAATGATTATTAATTATAGCATCACATAACACAATTATAAACACACACACAATGATTATTAATTAATAATAATAATATTAATCATTACTCATTATGAGGATTTTATTAATTAAATTAATACATTATTTCATTTAATCTGTAAATGATTCAAATGATTATTTGATAATAGTATAACATCAATTAGTATAAATTACAAATAATAATTACTCACAAATTAGTGGACAAATTAATTATTGAAATAATTATTATTCATATGCTGATTTAGTGCTTTTTTATTACTTAAACTAATACATTTTTATTTCATTTAATCCATGAATTATCCAAATGATTCTTCGATAATTGTATAACATCAATTAGTATAAATTTCAAATAATTAATTAATAATATTATTTACTTACAAATTAGTGGGACAAATCAATTATTGTATTAATTATTATTCATACTATTGAGTTTATTAAACTAATATATTTATTTCATTTAATTTGTAAATTGTCCACATGATTTTTGATAATTGTATAACATCAATTAGTATAAATTGCAAACAATAATTAATTAATAATATTAATTACTCACAAAGTAATAGACAAATCAATTATTGTATTAATTATTATTCATATTGCTGATTTTATTACTTAAACTAATATTTTTATTTTTTAATCTATAAATGATCCAAATGATTCTTGATAATAGTATAACATCAATTAGTATGAATTGCAAACAGTAATAATTAATTAAAAATAAATTACTTACAAATTAGTGGACAAATCAATTATTGTCTTATTTATTATTCATGCTGTTGATTTTATTATTACACTAATACATTTTTATTTCATTTAATCAATGATCCAAATAGCTAATAGTATAACATAAAAATAGTATAAATCGCAAACAATATAATTAAATAATAATATTAATTACTCACAAAGTAATTATTGGATAATGTATTATCCATTATTGTATTAAAAAAGGAATTGTATTAAATTATTCATATTGCTGATTTTATTACTTAAACTAATACATTTTTAATCTATAAATGATCCAAATGAAATCTTGTATAACATCAATTAGTATAAATTGTAAACAATAATTAATTAGTAATATTAATTGTTCAGACAAATTGGTGGAAAAATCTGAAGTTATTATATTAATTATTCTGAAATGATTTTATTCTTAAACTAATGCATTTTTAATCTTAAATAAAAATGATGCTTTGATAATTTAAAACGAATTATATAAAAAAAATAATTAATTAATAATATTAATGATTAAAGAATATATATATTACTTAAAATTTTATTATTGCTTGATTAAATAAAAATTTTTTTTTATACGAAAGTAAAACATGTTTAATAAAATTTATTACCACAACTTGAAATTATATGGTCCTGAATGGCCGAGTGGCTAAATGATGGCTCTCGGTACCATAGGTTTCGGGTTCGAGTCCCGGAAATGCCATGGATGTAATTAGTGGTTCGGAATCCACTTTAAACCGTAGGTCCAAATCAATAGTATTGTAGAGCGTTGCGGGGGGCATTGTTACTCCGTGGCTTATCTTCAAGTTACACGCGCCCCCTGGGTCATGCAAAGTGGTAACGTCTGTGCAGAGCTTGCCAAATGCCTCTAAGATAGTCCATGTCTAAGTGTTTGCCAGCTGTATTGGAAAAAAAATTACTTGAAATTATATGAGGAAAAAAGATTATCAATTCGAATTCTTTTCTACTACGAAAATAACTTCAAAATGTTCAACAATTTTTTCAAAAATACGAATTAGTAAAGAAATTTTATTATACGTGAAAAAAAAAATTGTTTTGTTGGCACAATATAACGAAACACAAGTAAACTCGTAGTTCATTTCTGTCTAACTATCAGTGTCATGCAGTGCGGGAATGACATTCCATTAATTACTCATGAATGGTAGGAAAGGGGGCAGCTTCTGTTGTGATGGAGGACCGTAAGGTGGAAGTCACACCTGGCTCCGTGTCGCTGAATGAGGGCATTGTTTTCTTGTAGTACTACCCGCATTTGTGTATCGTATGTGAGAAAAACCGGAAAACTCCCACCAGGTAATCAAACTCACGAGGCTGAGATGCTGAACATCCCAACGGAAACGCCTTGAGGCTCCTCGTTTTTAATACGCTTTTTATTAGTTTCACCTGTATGTTTGTTTGTATGTATCTAACTGACTCTTTGGGCTCGTTTTTGGGACTGATGACGTCATCTACTGGCGAGTCAGTCAACTGATCAAACCATACCTATTTTGTATAATTATTTTGTTTAATCTTAATTCCTTTTGTTTTATTTTACTTTCATCTTAAAATTCTCATTTTAACTTTTAACCTTTTAATTTTTGGGGATCGTTTAAATTTTTATAGTTTAAAAAACTAAAAAACACGCTTTTTGACAGGTTAATCAATCTAAAGAAAAAAAATAATTGTTAACATACAATAAAATGACTGACGAAAATAAATGTCACTGTTCCAAAAGCTTGGGGTGCTTTGTATGACATTTTAAAAGCTGACTCTGCATTTCGGAATGAAAGTGAAAAATTATAACGATTGATATCGAGCACCCCACGATTTTAAATAAGAGTATTTTTTCTCGTCAGTCATTTTAAATACAAAAGCAAATTTTTTATCTTTTTAGATTGATCAACTCTTAAAAGCGTATTTTTTAATTTCTTTAAACTATTAATTTATTTTGAAAACAGAAAGCGAAATAAAGCCGTCGAATAAGATAATTGAACTTCCGCTCTAATGCTCACCAGAAGCGCGCGTTGCTAACTGAGCCACCAGTCGGGCGATCTTGTACTTTTAAAGCAATATGATATCTAGCTTTATTAAAAAAAATCTAAACAACACTATTGAAATAATAACTAAACATTACTAATTACTAAATATTATTGAAAATAAATCCTTTTTAATTTCTAATTTAAATTTTGAAATTGTAAATAATATTGGAAGGTATTCTAGTATTTTTAAATGAATAAAGACCAGGCATGTAGTTGTTTTGTAGTTTATATAATAACCAAATTTTTTTGTTTATATTATTTTTTTTTTTGAATTTTTAAATATCTGTAAACAAATCTTTGACAACAAAACTCTTGCAATCAGTAATATCCCAAAAAATTAAAATGTTATTAATCATTAAAAATTTTCATAAAAAGATTTTAAACTATTTTAATATCACTCTAAAATTACCTCTGAAAAAAATATTTTCCGGGCTAGCGCACTATTCCACATCATTATTCAGGGAATTTTTACAATTAGTTGCATAATTCATATAAAGAACTGGATAAAATGAAAACAGGAAGGAATCCACAGATAAAACCGCATAAATGAATTAAATTTCTGAAAAAGAAACAATTAAAAAAGAATATTCCACTAAAAATAAATAAATAGTTCAAATAATTAAACATAATAATTATAAAATAATTATTAATATTCATAATTTAACTAAAAATAAATAGTTTAAAAGAACAAAAGTGTTAGAAACGAAAGAATCAGCTCATTTTGATTTAAAGAAATATTTTAAAACGATAAGAAAAACTCTGAAAGAACTTTCACATTTATCTAAATAAGCATTTAATATTACAATGAAGGGAATATAAATATCAAGAAATAATGTTTATTTATCTTAATTATATAAAATTTAACTTATATTACAAGAATCTAAAATATGCAAACTTTAAAAAAAACTAAATAAACTGCATTATCTTTAATTTTTTATTTAATTTTTCATCCATCAAACAAGAGACGATCTGTGGAAAATTTGAATTGAAGAAGTTAGTAGAATTCTTTTTAACACATTCAAGTGTTTATTTTTAAAAAGATTTCCATAAATAGTATAATAGTAACATAGCAGATAAATATGATGTATTATTATAAAAATTCAACACGATAAAGAATGGTAAAAGAAAAAAAAAAAAATTATACAATAAATATTCAATATCTAATAAATTTCAATAAATGAAAATTATGCTGATTGAAATTATGAATAATGAATATAATGATGATTTATTTATAGGAAGATCAGCACTGAGATGATGTACTGGTCTTCAAGACCACTTGGGAAACCGGGAATGTGGAATGACTTAATCTGCGATAGAGAGAGAGAATTCATTTGTCAAAAAAAACGGTAAAAATGACCATTTCATCGACTGAATACTCTTTTATTACGGAATCCTCTCTTTCATGAAACTATTTCCAATGTC